>JASDQU011376846.1:8184-19056 GCA_032191745.1 Picea mariana
AACTAGATGGAAGCACCAACTTCCATTCACACAAGCACTAACCTGTATAACAGAGAACAACAATTCTCCCTTGCACCACCCTGCCACCCTGGTTTCTCTGGCTGCAACCAGATGGAAGCTACAACTCCCTACGTTCAAGCACCCACTTGAACCTCTGAGGACAACCGTCCTCCCTAGAACCTCCCAACCACCCTGAAATTTAAATCTTTGTTACATAAACTTATTACAGTGATATAATGTTCATCAATGGCTTACCAGTTTCATCACTGTTCTGCTACACTACCTTGCTCTGTCTACCTCAGTGTCTTTCTGCACCCCTCCTTTTACTTTCTATTCTTATACCTTTTATGCTTTGTGTGCCATGTGCCTTTAATGCATCATTCCTCTTCTGTGCATTTTTGTTGCTGCACTATGTCTCCTTCTTTACACTTCAATCACCCTCAACAGCAACAACAACACTTCTCTTCTTTTTTCAGCATACTTATGGTCTTTGTTCTCCTTGTGCATGCAATATGCGCCATGCTTCTGCATGCTCTCACCCCCCTCATATTCTCCACATCGAGGTCTTTTATGTCATTCCTACTCTTCCACAGCTCTTACCACTGTTGTCCCTTCTGTCACTTTGTTCTGCATCATCTCGCTCCTCTAGTCGTCTCTGCCTGATCATCATGGTAACTCTTCAGCTTCTCTAGAGGTTCAACCCACGCGTCCAACATCACTGGGTGTTATGATGAGATTCCTCAGCCTCTCTAGTAGATGATACTCTTCGTCTTCTCTAGCACAGTCGAGCTTATCCTTTTTGTTTCTATTACATGATTCAATGCTCTTCTATCTTTCAATCGCCTATATGAATAGTCTTGATTCCACTGGAAGAAGCCTTGAGACTCTTCATCTTCTCTGGCGATCACACTGAGGCCTCTTCGAGTCCTCTGGAAGAGACCATCAGTCGTTTCTAGAAGTTACACTGTGAATTTAAATAGTAGCCCTCCGATTATATTCAAAATCATTTGCATTGTTGGATTAAATCCACAGGATTATGCATTTATCTCATATGCCCACTAGCTGTGACCGAGCGCTAAACAGAATTTGAATTTCATGATTTCGCATCTCGGCATCCCTATTATGAAGGGTCTCGATACTCCAAGTCATGATCGTCGAGAATCCGAGATGGAGCTTAGCACCGATATATTCTTCCCCTCACGTGACCACCGGTGGTGACCACAGGCTGCGCCAAAAGGCGCTTCGTATTTCATGAACTTATGAACTTCATCAAGCCTGATCAATGGTCGAGATCTCCAATGATCCAACGGTCCAGATCTCATCACGATTCCTGTGATGAAGGGTCTCGACGCTCCAAGTCGCGATCGTCGAGACTCCGAGATGGAGCCTAATCAATGGTCGATATCTCCAATGATCCGACGGTCCAGATCTCATCGTGATATTGCATATCGTGATTTATGTGATGAAGGATCTCTACGCTCCAAGTCGTCAGCATCAAGACTCCGAGATGGAGCCTAATCAACGGTCGAGATCTACAATGATCCCACAGTCGAGATCTCATCGCGATCTCGCATATCGCGATTTCTGTGATGAAGGATCTCAACGCTCCAAGTCGCGATCGTCGAGACTCCGAGATGGCTCCTGATCAATGGTCAAGATCTCCAATGATCCGATGGTCCAGATCTTATCGTGATATCACATATCACGAGTTCCCACACCATGCTCCGTTGACTCCTCCAATGTGCAAGTCAACGAAATTCCAATCGCTTGCCACGTGTCCTATGACTCCAACGGTCATAATTGTTATCACGATTTTGCATATCACGAGTTGGAAGGTTAGAGAACTTCCTTCCTTTGACCTTTTAGTTAGCGAGATGATGGTTTGTGACCACGTGTCCTACTCGAAGATGGACGTTCCTCCTTCTTTTGGGATTTTGTAATCCCACTTCACCTTGCACTTTAAAGAATGTGAAAGTTCTCCTGGATCCAACGACGGTCGGACCCCACACTCGGATCTAATGCCCGAGATCTGTCCTCCATCTACGTGCTCGACCTTTCTGAATTCAGATCTGACGGTCATCGCGAATTCTCAATGGGATCCAATGATCACTATTGCTTCTCCTCCCGAGCTTACACATCCTCCTGACTTGGAATAATTTCTAAGTGTCAAAGGCCTGGACCTTTGATCCATCTAAGAACCTGAGTACACTATCTCTCTTGGGATTTGGAAATGAGTTAACCCCGTCCCTAGCGCACACCTATGCACTGCGTGCGACTCTGCGCTAATCCTCCTGAGCTTATGTTGTTCCTGTTTTTCCATTGCTGCACACTCTGATCTTTCCGTCAATGACAAGCACACTCTGCCTGTAAACATGCCAATAGAAAGGTCTGAACCACATGGGTTTTAACTTGCCTGTCCCCAGGGGATCCTTATCTTGGTCATAGACCAGGACAAGGTCACCCTCAGTGAAAATCCAAGGACGAACGGACTGATCATACTGACACTTGAATTTTTGTTTGTGAGCCTAGTTGGCCAAGGATGCATCCCAACGCTGCTCATTGAGCTTCTCAAGATATAATAAACGTTGCTCAAGTGGTGAAGTGTCTAGCAATAATTGTACTTCCAACTTTAGGGATGGGATCTGGCACTCTATATGTAAGACTGCTTCCATCCCATAAACGAGTTGAAAATGTGAGAAACCGGTTGCAGTCTTAACAGACATTCTGTAGGCCCATAATGTCGAGTACAACATCAAATGCCAATTTGACTTGGAAGAATTGATCGTTCGTTGTAAAATAGTCTTAAGGGACTTATTCATAGCTTCCACCTGACCATTCGCTTGTTGGTAGTAGGGTGACGAATGTTCCTGCCTCAACCCAAGTTTTGACGTTAACTCAGAAATCATTTTATTATGAATGTGATTGCCATGGTCAGTGACAATCTCTCTTGGGACGTTGAACCTTGCTATTATCTGGTTAAAGAAAAAAAGAGTTGATGTCTCGCCATCATCTTTAAACGTTGGCATAGCTTCGACCCACTTCGTGAAGTAGTCTATTGCTATGATGATATAACGGTGCCCCCTTGTTGAAGGGACCAACTCTGATGATGGGAAACATGGGAGCGGGGTGTGCCCTCTTCTTCTGAGAGAAGATCTGACACGGGTGGCACTTCTTGACCGATTCAACACAATATTTGATTAATGTTGGCCAAAATTAATCGACTCGTAGAATCTTTTGGGTTGTTGGCAACCCAGACAAATGACTGCCACATGCTCCAATGTGGAAATCCTTAAGCACGATTTCCTCTTCTTCATGAGTGAGACATCGGTGAAGGATGCAATCTACACCTCGACGATACAGAGTGTCCTCGAGTATGAGATAGTTCTTGTCCTGATGGCGTATATGGTGACTCTCATCATGGGAAGAAAAGGTGGGGCACTTCAAAGTCTGGAGATAGACTAGTACATCTCCATACCAGGGGTCCAAAGATGCGATTAAAAACATGTCTCCTTTAATAGGCAAATCCTCAGGTATAACATCACCTAATTTGACCAGAAGTTCCGAGATGAGTTTCGCAAAGACCAACGACTTTTTGGATTTCGCCGAAACAAAATCCAAGTCAAATTCTTGGAGGATAACTATCCATCTACTAATATTTTCACTGATTACACGTTGTGCCAACACGTATTGAAATGGATTCACAATGGAAATGACGGTGGTCTTGCAAAACAAGATATAATGACAGAACCATTGGAAATCATGAACAATTGTCAACGCAAGTTTTTCAACATGGGAATAATTGAGTTCTGGTCCAACCAGGCCTCGACTCAGGTAATAAATCATGTATTCTTCGAGCAAATCATCCTCCTGAACCAAGACCATACCAATGGTCGACTTCGCAGCGGCCAAGTACAATAAGAAATCTTTATTATAATTGGGTGGCCAAAGCATAGGGGCAGACGTGAGGGAAAATTTCAATGCTTCGAAAGAGCACTTAGCGGCTTCATCCCAATGAAAAGGAACATCCTTCTTCAGTAAATGCATGAAACCCTTTGTGATCTCAACATAGTTTGCGATGAAACGCCTTAATAAGTTATATTTTCTCTACAAACTCTGAAGCTGAGGGACTGTGCATGGGGGAGGCAACTGAACTATCGCCTCAACCTTTAGAGGATCAACCATGATCCCTGTTGTCAAAACTATGAAACCTAGGAGACGACTCGACGTCACGTAAAAACTGCATTTGTTTGGATTCAAGTGAATCTGGTAGTAGCGACATTGCTCAAAGATAAGTCGTAGGTGTGCGGGATGATCATCTCTCTTACGAGATCATAATGCTAAATCATCTAGATAAGCCTCCACTATGTGTTTGAGATCGTGGAAAGAAAAAGACATGGCCCGCTGAAAATTAGCTCCATCATTTTTCAGGGCAAAAGGAATATTTCAATAAGTGAATGTACCCCATGGACAAATGAAAGAGGTTTTGTGTTGGTCTTCGGGTTTGATCTGTATATAATTATATCCCAAAAAAACATCCATGAAAGAAAAGACCTCACAACCTGCACATTCATCGACTATCTGGTCAATAAAAGGCATGGGGAAATTATCCTTTGGACAGGCCTTGTTCAAATCACGGAAGTCCGTACATATGTGAATCGTACCCTGGTTTTTGTTGACTGGAACATGATTTGACACCCATTGAGTCAATTGGATAGGGTAGATGAAACCATCTTCAAGCAGTTTCTCTACTTCAACCTTGATAGTTGTTGCTTTCTTAGGATTAACTGGACGAAGCTTCTATCGGACTGGCTTAACGTCAGGACACGTCGTGATTTCGTGTTCAACAATTATTGGATCTATGCCTAGCATTTCTTTGTAAGACCAAGAAAACACGTCACGAAATTCTTTAAATAAGTTCTTGTAGATTCGAATCTCCTCGGGGAAGCAGTCCTCTCTGACGAAGAAATTCTCCACAATGCCAGGGGTTCTGGAGATATCAATAGGTATTGTTTTAGTGATGGTTGCCCTATTTCCTTTAGCATAAACTGTGTGCATAGCCAAAGGATTGATAGGACAAGACCTATCTCCAGTCATAGTCAAAGTGAATTCACCTACTTCAATTCTTATTAACTCTGGGAGGAAATAAGATCTGTGATGGATATTGTCCCAGGGTCTGTCTGAACTATCCATTGCCTCAATAATCACCTCGTCTGAGGGAAAGACTAGGTCTAAATAATTAGTATCGGTGAGGGAACCTTGAGCCCAAATAGGCTCGAGAAATGGATATAACTCCTATGCGGGAGTCGGACTAGTATCGATGGAAGCTTACTGGGCTATAGAGTACGCAACCTCTGTCGCAGACAAAGGAATGGCCATGCCATGGTGCCCTGTCCCTTCCATCATGGATGATGGGGAAGGAAGAGTCCACGGATCATCAAAATAAGTCATACAAAATGACGAGACTTGAAAATTTTCAACCTTAGACTAGTCGGGGACCGTCGATATGAACTTAACGTCGCCAGAAGGAGGCAGGTAATCGAAAGTACCCATCAAAGGTGGGCACAAACCAACGCCTATGTTGATGATGTCAGTTGAGGGTTATCAATCATCGGGACCGTGGATGTCCCCGATGAAGGGTCAAGATGGGAGAAATACAAATGATCAATGGACACGATCCGACCCTCGTGTAGTAACAAAAAGACTCAGAAAACTATAGCGACCACTGCATTCATAGCATAGTTCTAAATCCTTCCTAACAAGAGATTTTAGTCGAGAGACGCATCGACCACTTCAACCTCGATGCACACGGTCTTCTCCCCTAACTGCACGGGGAAAGAGGGGATGATTCCATGTGGTCGGAATGAACAATCATCGAAAGCGGTAAGAAGAGTAGGTTATAGAGACAAAATGAGTTGGCCGATGACCTTCTAACACGCCAATGACATCACGCATGTCAAGGTGCCCTCATCAACCACCGTGCGAAAAATGTTCCGAGTAAAAAATTTTGTGGTCTAAGCCACTACTATCTGAAACGCCACATGGTAAGGGAGATGATTTTTTAAGTCGGTCATATGAAGCATAATAGTTCCAGGATTACAAGTCTCAACAGATCCTAAGGCAGCTAACAGAGACTTTCTCTGGGAAGGGAAACTCTAGAGGACCTCCAAAGTAGACATTGCACGAGGGGTTTGAGACAAATCCTCCACCACAGAGTAGTTCTGGGTGGCCCTTGCATTTGGATTGTGGGAAGCTTTCTTGAACGCACCTTTTGGGATGCATGTCATTATTTCACCCAACATCTTCTCAATATAGAGAGGAAGAGATGGGTTTTCGGCTTCTTTACCCTTCTCAGAGGTGTTTGTAATTCCATAGTCGTGTGTCCTAGTTGCTATATCAATGCTACCTTTCATCATATACACATTCGGGGATGAAGTATTACTCGAAGATGGAGGGGGTGCCTGACTTCCGCCTTCCGTGCTCAAAGAGGCTTGAGTTAAATTTTGCCCATGTGGAAATGGGTTTGTTAACATGGCAGGCTGCTGTTGTGCCAATAACTTCTGGGCCTCAGCATGCCGAGGGCACATGTGAGTTGTATGGTCTTCGGTGAAAATATTACATGGATACTTTGAATTTTTCTTTTCTATGTTTCTCCCACCAGCATTATTGGTAGGTTTCTTATCCCCCTTACCATTCTTTCTATGTTTCTTCTTTCCGTCAGGCTATTGGATGGCCTTCAGTTTGTCGATTGCACACTGTGTACCTTCGACATTTGAGTAGGGGGAGCAGCCAAACCTGTGTTCTGGCTGACTGCTATCTGTTGTATTGACAATTGTTGTAATTGATTCAACAGTTGATCAGCGGGCTTCGTTTGCATTGAACCAACAATACCATCAACATGTGGTTCAGATATCTATCTGGTCTTGTCAAGTATCAACCGCGGTGAATCTGGAAAAACTTCGTAAAGTAAACCAGACTAAGAGTAAATCAGCTCTAGCTGTTGAGCTCTCATTATCGTTTCTTCTTATGAAAAGACCCCCGACATTGCGACGTCTTTAGATAATTGAGGTACCAAAGACTTAAGGAACCACTCAAGCAGGAATGTTGGTGGGACTGGTACTTTTATCAAACTCTTATGGCATCTCCATTCTCATATGTGACTTGAGATATGGTCTGCCTTTGTTTGCTCAAATTTGGCCAGCAACTCGGTGTCAGCGTCATATCTCATAGGTAATTGAAAATGGTCTAAGAAAACCATTGCCAATTCAAAAAAGGTAGAGTATCTTGAGTATTCGAGCTCGATGTACCATTTCACAGCACTTCCGAAGAGAGTGCATTGAAACAAACACAACTGGACAAAGTCGTCTCTCAAAGAGTTGGACAAGCACCATAAATGGAAGGTAGTCACATGATCGGCTGGATATTCATTAGGATTATCTTAGAACTTTGGAATGTCTGAAGGAAACTTGGTTGGCATAGGAGGCCAATGCAGATCATGACAGATGGGTTCATTTAATAACCTTGTCAAGTTTGGCAAGTGCAAAGTTGCCATAAACGGTAATTTGGGTTGCTGATTATAACCAGAGAAAAAGGAGCCTAGAGTTTGGCTGGCACCAAGTTGCCAGGAAAACTTAGGTTGTTGGCCAAGGTTCTGGTAATAACCATGGTCGTGAATAGCATATGGGTTCTACACTTCTTGAGACGTCATCGGCTGACTCCCATAATAGGACGTAAAAGGTTGGGCTTGCATTGTATTCCAAGGATTTTTGGAAGGGTTTCCCCCTGTCGATCTGACGAGCATAGGTCATGAGACTTACCCGGGGTTCCAATGGCTATGGAAGGGGATGCCCCCGTTCGGCATCCCTGATGAGGTAAATGATCTTACCATGGATCCCAAGGTCCTTGCAAGGAAGGAATTCCTAATTTTTCCCCTTATACAAGAATAGTACCCTACATAGGATTTTGTTGTCCATAAACGAGGTTTCCCCCGACTGATACGGAAACTGATGAGAATGCGTTGTTACCAAACGTGTCCAACAAAGAGAATGTTGTCAAACCTACCAGCATGCTATAATAAGGAATTCCTTGACTACGTGCTCCAAATGAACTATAGTTTACGTTCAGCCCGACAGAGTGTTGGTGAGCACCGCTGAGCAAAGGGGATGAAGGAGGTATGTGACCCCCTCCATAAGGGAAAGAGTTATAGGGAGATGAAATTCCCCCCATGGATCCTTGCAGAGGAGCGTTCAAGCTCCCTACCCCTAGACCTAAAGTCTGTAGAGTGGAGTATGAAAGGACAGAGTTCATATCAAAGCCAAGCATCCTGTATGAGAATGGAGGGTGTATCACACTCTGGGTGAAAGGAGCAGTGATCGATGCCATAGACGGAATTGGATCATTTCTTGAGATAGATACGGTCGATACCATAATGGTTCGGACCGATGATGGTTGGTTAGGAGGTGGAAAACCCCCTGTAGTGACAATCGTAGAGGGAGTATGAGGATTCCTTGAATAAGTAGTAGCATTTGTCTCCATCACTACTTGTGACACTACCTGACGCTCGTAAGGGTGAACCTGTATGATGATGGGTGCCGATAGATAGGTGATCGAAGGGTTATATGGACCAAGAGCTTCTACTCCAAGGTAAAAAATGGTTGGTTCCTCCGGAATCAAACGTTCTCCTCTCAGAGGTGGTTCGGACACAGTTTCTTGTGGCCCGGTCACCTCAAAATACCCTTGCTGGTCTAGTCTTCGCCTTAGCGGTGGTGGGCGTGGCTCCAGATCAACCGGCGGCAGGCCAAGAAGCCTTTGCGACCAACGGAGCTCCTGATCCTCCATGGTGTGAGAATATCAATGACACACTAGGGTTTTCTATTAATGTTAAAGACCAGCACACACTAGAAAAATCTTCTATGAGATAAGACAAGCAGATCACTAACTAGTTGGAAGAACAGTTACACCAACCAACACTAGAGAAACTTACCTGTGCAAGTGAAACTCGAATACGGAAGCACCCTCCAGATATACTCTGTAAAGTGTGGCCCGATGTTTTCCCTAGGTACCACGGTATACCCCCACAGTCACTTGTGTAAGTCACTAAGATAAAAGCAACTAGGTTACCAGCGCGTGAACAATCACTAGGCGGGTACAGTCGACAGTCGGGTGGACCACAATGAGCAGGGTATCAAGCCCGAAACTTATCAATGGTATTGAAAGCAAGTGTTTCGAAAGATGACTGAGGAACTCAAATGGATTTGAGACCCATGAAGCTTCATGAAAAATGCGATCAACGGAATCCCAAGATAAGCCCTCTATATGGATTCCCCACTATGATTGGTCTATATTTGGAGGGTTTATCTTTGCTACCTTTCCGCACGCGACCTTGTGTTTATTCCCTGTGTTAGAGGGAGCTCTCGGATAAATTTCATGGTTACTGGACTTTCAAGCACTCCATAGCATAGACTCCTATGTTTGTTTTGGTAGCCTTGAAGAGTTTCCTCTCCAATCCTAAATCAAGGCTCCAACCTAGACTAAATTGATGGACCCTACAAACACAAAGTCTAATAAATTTTTATTAAGCGTTAATTTTAGTGGTTGTCTTAAGTCAAAGGGAATGGAAGTGAAATCGGTGATGTTCTTTAAGAGACAAAAGAGAAGAGCATACAATGAAACTGAAAACAAACTACTTCTTCTTCACAAATAAAGATTTGCCAATTTAAACTCTTTCACCAAACTTTTCGTAACTATTTTTCTCAGATCTTTGAAAAGAAAAACTTAAAACAAGATTCTTCTCGACTATGAGCTACTTAATGTCCTAAGTATTCAAATAAACAACTTAAGAAAACTTTATTTTTCCTTGATAAATAAAGAAACTACCCTAAACTACTTTTACCAAACAAAGAAATGAAATATTTTTTTTTATTTCAAAATGCTTCAAAATAAGAAACTTGAAAATGAATTCTTTTTCTTTTCTTCTAAAGCAAGCGAAAGGGAAAAGTGAAGACAAGACAAGACCAAGAAATGAATTCTGGCCTCACTACGGATCACAGGGAGTCACTAATCAAACCTAACAGGTTGATCAAAAAAGACTCACAGACTTGTCTGAAACCCTAACAGAAAAACACAAGAAATCTTTTAAAGAATAAGATGATTGCCTCTTCTTTAAAAAATATTTTCTCAACACAGGCACGCTACTGACACTTCATCAGCCAGCGTATGTACGTGGGCTGTCCAAAGGCAGGGCGTGTATGTACACGTGCAAACCCACTACAGGCCGCGTACACCTCTATAACTTCTCAAAAAATTAAAACTAACAGTCAAGCAAACCAGGCAGGGAGTACTGGTATTGAAGACCAGAATCCCTTAAAGACACATAAACTTACAAAAACTCAAAAAAGGCACTGAAACCAATTAAAGCACCCAAAAATAATATCCTTTATGTTATAACCCTATAATTCATAGTATCATATGGTGACTGGAAAATTTTTCACTCTGGGTGTATTTTGGCTTGCAAATAATATGCCATTTCTGCAAATTATTTTCAAGGAAAGGAAAAGAAAAGAAAATTCATGATTGTTGACGCTGAGTGGTGTTTCCTAACCCCCTGGAGACAAAAGCAAGGGAAGAAATGCACAAAACCCACAAAAAATCACTAAGACTAAGTTTTTGTTGCATTCGCACCTAGAGAGTAAAAACCGTGCTTAGATCGATGGTCAATCTAGCGGTGCATAGATCAACGACTGACAGTGGATTCTGGACCCCCTAGACTATTCTGCTTTTAACGGTGGGGGGGGGGCAGGGGTCTGGAATGGTGATTAAAAAGTGTGAACAGATCTACAGTCGTCATGGCAGCGCGCAGATGGATGGTCTAGAGGT
>JASDQU011376847.1:3378-14237 GCA_032191745.1 Picea mariana
TTAGTCACAATGCAATGGAATTGTTCATCATAATGCAGTGGAAATGTTAGTCACAATGAGATGTATGGAATCATGTTTTATTTTTTAGACAATGATTTATATTTTTCCTAAGGACATTGAGAACAAAAGGGAAATGTTCGTCACATTGTGATGATGGGAAACGTTCGTCACAATGCGACATTGGTAAATGGTCGTCACATTGCGATGTTGAGAAATGTTCGTCAGAATGCGAGATAGGGAAATGTTCATCATAATGCAATGGTAGTCGCAATGCACTGGAAATGTTCATCATAATGCAATGGAAATGTTAGTCACAATGAGATGTATGGAATCATGTTTTATTTTTTAGAAAATGATTTATATTTTTCCTACGGACATTGATAACAAAAGGGAAATGTTCGTCACATTGTGACGATGAGAAACGTTCGTCACAAAGTGACGTAGGGAAATGTTCATCATAATGCAATGTTCTTTACAATGCAATGGAAATGTTAGTCACAATGGGATGTATGGAATCATGTCTTAAGGATCGTTCAAATTCCCCTTTTGAGACAGAGTGACTCTTTGATTCGTCAGTGGAATCTCTGTTAAAACCCAATCCATAGGTCCTTCTATTTTTCCTCATGGTCTTCTGCACTCTAACCGTTGCCTCTTCCTCAATAGGAAATATATGCTTTCGGGGTTCGGGATTTGTTGATCCTCGATGTCAAGAGTTCTCTGTCCTCTTGAATCCCCGGTATCCGATTTACAGATTTCCCGATATGGCGTTTCCTTTCACCTTAGCCTCTTCTGGCTATGCCCTAGTCCATGCAACCATTTCTCATAAGACCGCGGCTTTATCTTTCTTTCAAGGTTTTGGGCTTCGAAATCTCGATGTTCTCTAACTTCAGTTAGCCCTCCGAACTAGACTCATGGTCCAGGCGACCTTGCCTTATATGACCACAGTCATACCTCTTTTTCGGGATTCGGGGTTTCCAATGTCGAAATGTATTGGATCTCTTGTCCAAGGAATCCCCGATTCTCCGAATCCCGATATGACGTCACTAAGAACCCCTTGTTGACTTAGACCCAATCAAAGCTTGTGATCACCTACTAAACCAATGGCTCCGAATATCCCTTGGGACTTCGCGATTTCAAATGCCGAAATGCATTTGTCTTTGATTTCCCCGATTTCTCGAATTCTGATTTCCCAATGTGACTTCCTTTTTTAGGACTTTCCCTAAAAGTCGAGATTGTTGCCATGTGTCCTTAAATATGGACAGTCCTCATCTGCTTCGGGGTTTTCACCGTGAAGATTCTCGATCCCCCGTTATGACGAGATGACGTCAGCTGGGACCCCTAACGGAGCCTTCCCTCCTTTCGATATTTTGGACTTCGTAATTCCGAAATGCAAGTGTTCCCTGTCTTCAAGATCCATGAAACACTGTACTCCGTCTTCTTCAGATTTCCGACACACGTCCCAAATGGATGGATGGTTCTGATTAAATATCAGACTTCGCCAACTGCAAAGACAAAACACTCACTTATGTGAGTCCCGATGACCAAATATCCAATTTGGATGATCGCATGACACGTGTCCATCCTGGGATCCATGGCTGTGATGCTTTCGTTGTTTCGGGACTCAAACGGTCTTGGACTCTTGGTCTCTAAACTTTAGATATGCCGATGATTCTCGATTCCTGCCACATGTCCCAACAGATGGAAGGTACTGATTTGTATTAGGGTTTCCACTATAGATTTACCCGATCTCTTGTCCACGGGATTTAAGATTTCACGAACGCCAAAATCTCCATGGCCATGCCTCTCGTTAGGACTTTTCTCCTTTTCTTACGAGGGTTTAAACCTCGAGCAACTTCTATCCGATCCAACAATTGATGGGGTTTCAACACTTCTTGATGAAGTGTCTCCACAGTCCCTTCCGTCGATCTTCTATGCACACCCCAGAGATTAAGCTCCGTGTGTCTTCACCCGATCCAACGGTTGATGGGTATCTGAATGAGATCCAATGGCTCACAATCTCCTCTTTTGTGCGCTCCTCCTACTCTCTCCTGGACGTGAAATCTTCAATGGTCTATATCTCTTTCCGAGTATGATCGGACGGCTGCTATGCCTTCCCTTGAGCTTCAGCGCTTTCTTTTGGAACTTGGAAGTATCTCCAATTTCTCAAAGGCCTCAACCTTTGCCTTTTTTTCTCCTCTTTGAACTCGTTTACTTTGAGTTCTCCCACGCGTATATGAAAATGTTGTCCCTCCAGATCTTTGGGAACTCTGAACTCTCCAAAGAGTTCTTCGACCTTTGCGTTCCTTGCAGCTATAGCTTCGTGCGCTAAAAGTAATACTCCTCCTGAGCTTACCCTTGAATCCCCAAGGGATTCTTCGACTTCTACGCCTCTACAGAGTCTTCACACATGCAAAGTGTTATCTCTCCTGATCTTCTCAAACACTCAGATCTCTAAGGAAATAAATCCTTCTTCCTTTCTCTTGCAGATGGATAATTTCGATGCCTTCCTGTCTGTCCTTCCCTCAAGCAACCTCTTGCTGAGACCTTCAAGGTGTTCAACAACCCTACTAAGATCCTTCTCCTTGGATTCTTTTTCCAAAATAAAAAACTCAACAGAGTTATCTTCTTGTGCCTGTCTGAACACTGGATCAATGCCCACCTAGTAGAGTATCCTCTCCCATCCCCCTTATGTGCCTACTCAATGCCCACTTGGTAGAGATCTTAGAATCCTCAGTGATTCTGGTTCTCCTTGAACTCACAACAGAGTTCTTCTCAATGAATCACTACGCATATGCTCAATGCCCACTTGGCAGAGCTTCACATAACTCCCAGCAAAGTCTCTGTCTTCTGTGCACCCCTTGCACCTGCTCAATGCCCTCCTGGAAGAGATTCCTAGAACTCACTTAGATATTATGTCTGCAACTGTGTTTTCTCATACACAACCTTTCCTTCAAGGTAGTCAAAAACCTTGAGGTCTTCCTCCTAAGTTGATGAATTCAGCTGTGTGCCCTCCTGGCACGTCTTTTTCTGAATCCGCAGACTTCATAGGTACTTCTATGTACTAGTATTCAGAGACCGCATTACTCTGTCACGCCCTCCTGGCATGAAACCACAAAGAAACTCAAGCCTGAAAATCAAACACACTCCTGCAAATTCCTAGCATACATCTATAGCATAAATTCACAGCATAAAATAGAACACACCAAGACATCCACATAATACAAAAATACATGCAGGAAAAATTGCTTTTGTTTGTATTAACAAAAATGCCTCTTTACAAAGGTGTTCCTGAGCATGGACTGTAACAAGGTCTTGGCTCTTTCTCTTCTACTCTCTGCTCGTAGATCCTCACTCCATTAACTCTTCTTACTTTTTTTTTCTCTGTAAAAAATGAGATACTAAATCCTTTTTACCTAAGGGGGCTCTTTGAGCTCTTCCCTCCAATCTACCTACCCTATTCAATTACATTGAATGGGTTGTCTAGTCCAACATCGGATATAGATCTCAGCCCTACAAACATTAAAGGCCTACCTACTCTAATGCCTACACAAAGGCAAGGCTCTATGGCTCAACAACCTAAACATTTAATTTACATTCAATTACAAAATTGAAGATGAGGGTTGTGCCTCTCTTAAACCTTGAATGCACGTGCTGGCATGGTAGGTTGGATGACTTGGAGAGATGCTCCTGCATCATACTCCTTAGTGACAAAATTCATGAGCTCCTGCTCATGAGCTTCCCATCTCAGCTGTTGAAATCCTTTTGGATCCCAAACAAATCCCTGGAGTTGTTCATCTACTCCATCTCCTTATTGTTGTTGTTTCTTCCTTTCTTCTGCTCAACCTCTCCTTGCTGATAGTTTCTACTGACCGGATCATCATCTCTCTGATCATGTCGATCACTTCATCCATATGCTCCAATAGCTGGCCCTATTCATGCAGTCTCCTCAGTTGGAATTTTTTTTTGCAAATGGGTAGATCATTGTGATCTCCCATGCCTTCTTCATCAGCTTCCAACTTCACCTGTTGGATGTGCATGCCCTGCACTTTCACCCTTCTCTCCAGAGATTCTATCTATTCCCACAGATCAACAAAGCAAATGTTGTCTGCCTCTTCTTCTTCTGCTGCTTCTGCAAACTCTCATGTTGCAGTTCCTTCAGCTTCTTGGCTGAATGTGTCGAGCCACTCCTCAGAATGCTCGTTTTCTCCTTCTGCTTCTTTTGTTGTCAGCTTCAGTGCTACAGCTTCCTTAGATTCCTGGATGAATATGTTGAGCCATTCCTCAGAATTATCATTTTCCACTCCTACATGGGCAGCCTCAGATATCTGCTCCAATCCTTCTTCCCTGACAGTCTCAGCTAGTTGTCCTTCTTATGTTGTTGTTGCCTTATCAACCACAATGTATATTTTTGCCTCCTCTCGGGCAAGTGGTAGGAGTATCTCGATTCCCCCAATCATCATAAGGCTCCTTAGATCCTCCTCTTTTGTCAGCTGCACCTGCTGATCCAAATCCATCCCTGAGGTCACCTACTCTGTCAGCTTTTCTGGTTGATTCCAACTCATTTGCTCATCCCTACCCACCTGGCAATATGGGATCTGGTCACTTCCCTCCTGGTAGATTATGAGATCAACTGATCCCATATTCATCAACACTCCTTGCTGAATTTCACTCACCTCCAAGTCCATGAGACTTTCAGATAGTCTCGAATGCTTCCACTACCCTCCTGGCAGTCTTCGAGATCCCGCAACGACCTCATTTTATTGCCCAACTGGCAGTGTGAAATTCCTTGGCTGTCCTCATGACAGTCTATGAGATCCCGCAGCGATATAAACTCACTGCTCACCTGGAAAACTGGAATTTCCTCTCTTCCCTCCTAGCATTTCTTGAGATCTTCAGCTGATCCCATTTTATTCTCTTCACTGAGAATTCTCCCAGTCTCTAGTTCACATATCTGAACCATTTATTATTCAGGTTCGTCGAGGTTTTCAGCATGCCTCAACCATCCTCTCAACAGCCTACGCTGTCTTTTAGCCATTAGCTCCTGGAATAGCCATTTTACCTTTGGCTTCCTCATGGGCCATTCATATACCCGTTTCGGCTTGGTATTCTGTTGCATCTACAGTTCAAGCTCTTCCATTCTTGCCCTGATGTCAGCAAGTTCTTTCCCCCTTTCGGCTGTGCTCATCAGCTCTAGGCTTTTCCTCCTAGCATACCTATGGCCTTCAGTAGCCATGTTGTTGTCTCTGTCTGCTCTCCTAGAAAACCTGCTACTATCACTCTGTACCTCAAGTGTTTCCAACTTCATCCTATAGTCCTGTTGACTGTCTTCTTGATTGCTTCCTACCTGCAAACAATCATCACAGAGTCTTCAACACTCTGTATTTCTCCTTTGCCTCCATCTGTCCCTGCAATGTACAAACATAATTCATGCTCTGATACCTTAAATTAATGCAGTGTATCAGAGTTCTCTTTTTCCTCTTTCTTCTCTTGCTTGAAATCTACAGACAAGATTCAAAGCTTTGATACCATCTGACGCAACTGTCTCCACCCCTGCCTTGGAAAAGGCCTCTGCGCTGATCTCCCAGTCTTAAGGATCATTCAAATTGCCCTTTTGAGCTATAATGACTCTTTGATTCCTCAGTGGAATCTCTGTTAAAACTCGATCCACAGGTCCTACTCTTTTTCCTCACAGTCTTCTGCACTTCGACTGCTGCCTCTTCCTCAATAGGAAAGATATGCTTTCGTGGTTCGAGGTTCCCTGATCCCCGATGTCAAGAGTTATCTGTCCTCTTGAATCCCCTATCTCCGATTTACTGATTTCCCAATATGGCTTTTCCTTTCCCCTTAGCCCCTCCTGGCTATGCCCTAGTCCATGCGACCAGTTCTCATAAGACTGCGACTTTATCTTTCTTTCGAGGTTTTGGGCTTGGAAATCTCGATGTGATATAACTTAAGTTATCCCTCTGGGCTAGACTCATGGTCCAAGCGACCTTGCCTTATATGACCACAGTCATACCTCTTTTCCGGGATTTGGGGTTTTGAATGTCGAAATGTATTGGATCTCTTGTCCACGGAATCCCCAATTCTCCGAATCCCGATATGACGTCACTGACAACCCCTTGTTGACTTAGACCCAATCAGCGGTCGTGATCACCTACTAAACCAACGGCTCCGGATATCCCTTGGGACTTCGTGATTTCAAATGTCGAAATGATTTTTTCTTCGATTTCCCCGATTTCTCGAATTCCGATTTCCCGATGTGACTTCCTTTTTCGGGACTTTCCCCGAAAATCAAGATTGTTGCCACACGTCCTTAAAGATGGATGGTCCTCGTCTTCTTCGGTGTTTTTTTCGTGAATATTCCTGATCCCCCATTATGACGAGATGATGTCAGCTAGGACCCCTAACAGAGCCTTACCTCCTTTCGGGATTTCAGACTTCCCAATTCCGAAATGCAAGTGTTCCCTGTCTTCAAGATCCACGAAACGTCGAACTTTGTGTTCTTCTGATTTCCGACACACGTCCCAAATGGATGGATGGTTCTTCTTAAATCTCAAACTTTGCCAACTGTAAATCCAAAACACTCACTTATGTGAGTCCCAATGACTGAATCTTCGATTTGGATGATCACACGACACGTGTCCTTCCTGGGATCCACGGCTGTGATCCTTTCGCTATTTCGGGACTCAAAGGGTCTTGGACTCTTGGTCTCTAAACTTTTGATATGCCAATGATTCTCGATTCCTTCCATGTGTCCCAACAAATGGATGGTTCTGATTTGTATCGAGGTTTCCACTAAGGATTTACCTGATCTCTTGTCCATGGGATTTTCCATTTCATGAACGCCAAAAACCCGATGGCCACACCTCTCCTTTTTCTTATGAGGGTTTAAACCTTGAGAAAATTCTATCCGATCCAACAGCTGACGGGGTTTCGGCACTTCTTGATGAAGTGTCTCCACCATATGTTCCACCGATCTTCTACGCACACTCCAGAGATTAAACTCCACGCATCTTCACCCAATCCAACGGTTGATGGGTATCTTAATGAGATCCAATGGCTCACGATATCCTCTTCTGTGCACTCCTCTTACTCTCTCCTAGATGTGAAATCTTCAATGGTATAGATCTCCTTCCCAGTATGATCGGACGACTGCTATTTCTTCCCTTGATCTTTAGCGCTTTCTTCCGGAACCTGGAAGAATCTCCAATTTCTTAAAGGCCTCAACATTTGTCTTTTTTTCTCCTCTGCAAACTCCTTTACTTTGAGTTCTCCCGCGTGTATATAAAAACATTGTCCCTCTAGAGCTTTGGGAACTTTGAACTCTCCAAAGAGTTCTTTGACCTATGCGTTTCTTGTAGCTATAGCTCTGTGCGCTGAAAGTACTACTCCTCCTGAGCTTATCCTTGAATCCCCAAAGGATTCTTCGAATTCTACGCCTCTACAGAGTCTTCACACACACAAAGTGCTATCTCTCCTGAGCTTCTCAAACACTCAAATATCTAAGGAAATAAATCCTTCTTCCTTTCTCCCGCAGATGGAGAATTTGGATGCCTTCCTGGATGTCCTTCCCTCAAGCAACCTCTTGCTGAGCCCTTTAGGGTGTTCATCAACCCTGCTAAGATCCTTCTCCTTGGATTCTTTTTCCAAAATACAAAACTCAACAGAGTTCTCTTCTTGTGCATGTCTGCACACTGTCTCAATGCCCACCTGGCAGAGTATCGTCTCCTATCCACCTTATGTGCTTACTCAATGCCCACTTGGTAGAGCTCTCAGAATCCTCAGTGATTCTAGCTCTCCTTGAACTCACAACAAAGTTCTTCTCAATGCATCACTACGCATATGCTCAATGCCCACTTGGCAGAGCTTTACAGAACTCCCAGTAGAGTCTCTATCTTTTGTGCACCCCTTGCACCTGCTCAATGCCCTCCTGGAAAAGCTTCCTAGAACTCACTTAGAGATTCTTTCTGCAACTGTGTTTTTTCGTACACAGCCTTGCCTCCAAGGTATTAAACAACCTTGAGGTCTTCCTCGTGAGTTGATGAATTCAGCTGTGTGCCAACCTGGCACATCTTTGTATGAATCCACAGACTTCAGAAGTGCTTCTATGCATTGGTATTAAGAGACCGCAGTATTCTGTCATGCCCTCCTGGAATGAAACTACAAAGAACCTCAAGCCTAAAAATCAAACACACTCCTGCAAATGCCTAGCATACATCTACAACATAAATTCACAGCATAAAATAGAACACACCAAGGCATCCACATAACACAAAAATACATGCAGGAAAAACCCCTTCTATTTGTATTAATAAAAATGCCTCTTTACAAAGGTGTTCCTGAGCATGGACTGTAATAGGGTCTTGGCTCTTTCTCTTCTGCTCTCTACTCGCAGATCCTCACTCCACTAACTCTTCTTACTTTTTTTTTTCTCTCTCAAAAATGAGATACTAAATGCCTTTTACCTGAGGGGGCTCTTCGAGCTCTTCCCTCCAATCTACCTACCCTATTCAATTACATTGAATGGGATGTCTAGTCCAGCATCGGATCTAGATCTCATCCTTACAAACATTAAATGCCTACCTACTCTAATTCCTGCACAAAGGCACAGCTCTATGGCTCAACAGCCTAAACATTTAATTTACATTCAATTACAAAATTGAAGATGAGGGTTGCGCCTCTCTTCAGCCTTGAATGCACGTGCTGGCATGGCTGGCTGGCTGATTTGGAGAGATGCTCCTGCATCATTTTACTTTTTAGACAATGACTTATATTTTTCTTATGGACATTGATAACAAAAGATACATGTTTGTCACATTGTAATGATGAGAAACATTCGTCACAAAGTGACATTGGAAAATGGTCATCACATTGCAACGTTGAGAAATGTTCGTCAAAAGGCGACATAGGGAAATGTTCATCATAATGCAATGTTAGTCACAATGCAATGGAAATGTTAGTCCAAATGAGATGTATGGAATCATGTTTTACTTTTTAAACAATGATTTCTATTTTTCCTACGGACATTGATATCAAAAGGGAAATGTTCGTCACATTGTGACGATGAGAAACATTCATCACAATGTGACGATGAGAAACATTCGTCACCATGCGACATTGGTAAATGGTCATCACATTGCGACGTTGAGATATCTTGTGGATTTCTTACTTGCAGCCTCTGCAGATAAAGATAGAGAGTTCCAAATTTCACGAGATGGTATAATAGGAGTTCTCTTTGTAAGTTAAAATTGCCCCACATGGATGGATAATATATCAAATTAGATTTAGATAACTGTTAATATAATTTGATACTTGGATGTTCATGATCATGATATTGATGTTGGCAGGATATGTTTCTTGGTGGCTCAGACACGGCGGCTATAGGGATAGAGTGGGAAATGTCTGAAGCGCTAAGAAACCCACCAGTGATGAACAAGCTTCAGCATGAGCTGGAATGTGTCGTTGGATTGGGTCGCATGGTATGCGAGTCTGACCTACCTCGTCTCGTTTATTTACAAGCTGTGGTGAAAGAAACGCTTCGACTCTATGCACCGAGGCCTTTTTTGACACGCTACTTATCTGCTCAGTCTTGTAACGTATTGGGCTACGAAATCCCCCATAATACTCTTGTTCTCGTGAATATTTGGGCGATTGGGAGGAACCCAATGTCATGGCAAGATGCCAGAAATTTCAAGCCAGAGAGATTCATGGAGAAAGCTGGCTCTGAGATAGATGCAAATGGAGATCAAAACTTTGGGTTCCTTAGCTTCAGAGCAGGCCGGAGAAGATGCCCCGGACAGCAGTTGGTAACTCTTGTTGTAGAGTTTGGGCTGGCGTAGTTGTTGCATTGCTTCAACTGGAGGCTTCCCTTATATGAAATAAATAGGGAAAATGAGGAACTGGATATGACTGAAATGTTTTGTGGAATCATATTGTGTAAGGCTAGTGAACTCTCTGCTATTCCAACACAACGCCTTGAATGTATAGCCCACCTAAAATAGGACTTCACATTTCGACTGGAATCTGTGAAAACAAAAGTATTTTTCTTGTAGAATCCATTCCCAAATAGTGGCTAAGATCTGTGACTTGCAGAGCCCCTTCTCTTGTATTTTGTATTGGAGATCGAACTAGTTTTCTCAAGGCATTTGTTTAGGTTGAAAGAAATGTTATGATCTCTGTCTCCAATATCCAAGATGGCGCCTCTTTCATGTTTGTTTTCATTTCCTGTAAATATCTTGCATAACATATAAATATGTAGAGTGTAAATATATACCCTGTGGACTCGAAAAGCCTTGTTATAAGTGACATACAAAGGAGTAAGAATGACTCTCTTTATGAAAAATAGGCTATGGGTAATACTAAAACCAAGAAGAGCACACCAAGGAAGTGCAATATGGAATATTCTTATGAGAAGATTCTCTTAAAGAAAATAATTCTCTTGTAAGCAAATACATATTCTAATATTTTTAGGTGTGCTATGAATAATATTATTCTAACCATGATGAGATCGCTGCTACAATAAAGGAGAACACATAAATGGAGTGCAATATTTATATCGCTAAGACATAATTTTCAAACTGCATATTCAATATCACTAAGACTTAATCGGGTTTGTATAAATCAACTTTCAAACTGCATATTCAATATTACTAAGAGTTAATTGGGTTTGTATAAATCAACTTGCTATAATTCCAACTTTATCCCACAAGATTTGTTTATTTATTATAATTGTCAAATTTGCATATTTAATCTCACAAATCAATTTCGTTTAACATGCAAATAAAATTATGTAATAATTTTCATTCTAAAAAATGATTTTATATAGGAGTTAATTACTATTTCAGCAATAAAAGAAATGA
>JASDQU011376847.1:14337-33997 GCA_032191745.1 Picea mariana
CTATAGGGATAGAGTGGGCAATGTCCGAAGCGCTGAGAAACCCACCGGTGATGAAAAAGCTTCAGGACGAGCTAAAACGTGTCATTGGATTGGGTCACATGGTATGCGAGTCTGACCTACCTCGTCTCGTTTATTTACAAGCTGTGGTGAAAGAAACACTTCGACTCTACGCACCCAGGCCTTTTTTGACACGCTACTTATCTGTTGAGTCTTGCAACGTATTGGGCTATGAAATCCCCCATAATACTCTCATTCTCGTGAATATTTGGGCGATTGGGAGGAACCCAATGTCATGGCAAGACGCCGGAAATTTCAAGCCAGAGAGATTCATGGAGAAAGTTGGCTCTCAGATAGATGAAAATGGAGATCAAAACTTTGGGTTCCTTAGCTTCGGAGTAGGCCGGAGAAGATGCCCCGGACAATAGTTGGGAACGCTTGTTGTAGAGTTTGGGCTGGCGCAGTTGTTGCATTGCTTCAACTGGAGGCTTCCCTTAGATGACATAAATAGGGAAAATGAGGAACTAGATATGACTGAAATGTTTTGTGGAATCATATTGCGTAAGGCTCGTGAACTCTCTGTTATTCCAACACCACGCCTTGAATGTATAGCCCACCTGAAATAGGACTTCACATTTCGACTAGAATCTGTGAAAACGGATGTCTTTTTCTTGTAGAATCCATTCCCAAATAGTGGCTAAGATCTATGACTTGCAGAGCCACTTCTCTTGTATTTTGTATTGGAGATCAAACTAGTTTTCTCAAGGCGTTTGTTTAGTTTGAAAGAAATGTTATGAGCTCTGTAGCCAATATCCAAGATGGCGCCTCTTTCATGTTTGTTTTCATTTCTTGTAAATATCTTGCATAGCATATAAATATGTAGAGTGTAAATATATACCCTGTGGACTCGAAAAGCCTTGTTATAAGTGAAATAAAAAGGAGGAATAATGACTCTCTTTATGAAAAATAGGCTATGGGTAATACTAAAACCAAGAAGAGCACACCAAGGAAGTGCAATATGCAATATTCTTATGAGAAGATTCTCTTAAAGCAAATAATTCTCTTCTAAGCAAATACATATTCTAATCTTTTTAGGTGTGCTATGAATAATATTATTCTAACCATGATGAGATCGCTGCTACAATAAAGGAGAACACATAAATGGAGTGCAATATTTATATCGCTAAGACATAATTTTCAAACTGCATATTCAATATCACTAAGAGGAAGTGCAATATGCAATATTCTTATGAGAAGATTCTCTTAAAGCAAATAATTCTCTTCTAAGCAAATACATATTCTAATATTTTTAGGTGTGCTATGAATAATATTATTCTAACCATGATGAGATCGCTGCTCCAATAAAGGAGAACACATAAATGGAGTGCAATATTTATATCGCTAAGACATAATTTTCAAACTGCATATTCAATATCACTAAGACTTAATTGGGTTTGTATAAATCAACTTTTAAACTGCATATTCAATATTACTAAGAGTTAATTGGGTTTGTATAAATCAACTTGTTATAATTCCAACTTTATCCCACGAGATTTGTTTATTTATTATAATTGTCAAATTTGCATATTTAATCTCACAAATCAATTTTGTTTAACATGCAAATAAAATTATGTAATAATTTTCATTCTAAAAAATGATTTTATATAGGAGTTAATTACTATTTCAGCAATAAAAGAAATGAAGTAATGTCCCTCCATTTATAAACTTTTAGATATTTTAATTTTTTATGTTGGGAACTTTTGGAAAAAGACTTATTTCAAAATTATATCATCATAAACATTGATGATGATGAATATTTTTTTTCAATGTTATTATTAATTTATTATTTAACTAAACAAATTGATTAGAGAATCCACCTACAAAGAGTAAATAGTTATTCCATGGGAGAGTAAAAAGGGATAAAAAACCATCAGTGGAAATATTGCCCATGAGGATAGGTGGAACCCTACTCCCAAAGATGTGGGATATGAGGGAACAAGCTAACAAAAAGTTAGGCTTTCTTAGTGTTAGGGATGAGGATAACTTGAAAATAAAGACCTAGGCAAGCTATCTTTTCTTGGTGAAAAAGAAAAGACAGAAATATGGAAGAGGCAGGATGTAGTTGAGTACTTGTGAGGAATAATTGAGTTTGATGGTTGCGAGAAAGAATCAAACTCTGATTTATTGGGAGAAAGTTATACAAATTTTTAGTCCCTCTGGAAAAATTATTTAGGCTCTAATTAATCTTGGTTGTTCAAATCTATGGTTGGGAGAAATTCATTCTCTCTTGAGTTTATTTCTAGTCTTGAAGTAGGCTAAGATATGTTTTCTATAACTTATTCATTTTATTTTGGTTATAAGTTATTACATTGCAGTAGTTAAAAACTCTAAGCATGTAATAATTGGTACAAAAAAATAAGGGTAGAACCTCTAGAATGATTTATCTGTGAAGAGTTTACTTTTATTACAAAAATGAAAACAAAAAAATTATCTTTTCTTTGATATAGCAGAGTTATAACAATATTTTCTTTACGAAGAATAATTTCTTAGATGGATTCTTTTCAGAAATTATTTTCTTATCAATAACAAAAGGATATATCTTGATGACAGGGATAGAGTTCTTATCTAATAAATCCTCTCATATTTATATTATACAAGAACAACCTTGTTTTTTCAGAGAAATAATCGCATAAAACTAAAAGCTTTTTAGTAAAAATAAATAAATAAACTCAAAGTATATGATAAAACCCGTGTATAAAAATCATTACAATGTCTCGTCGACCATGTTGGGAGAATGGTACTACTACATTACATGTTCTAATAACTAGTAACAACCATTTTTATGTAAAAGGTGGTTGATATACGTCGATTAGCGCCAATAATGTAAAAAGGTGGAAAATTGTGCCGATCGGCGTATATCAACCACTTTTTACATAAAAAATGATTGTTGCTAGTTGACTGCCGGCATGCCTGAAATAACATTAAATACATTAATACATTAATTAATTGATGTATTAATGTATTAACTAATAATAAAGTTTTCATTTATTATTTTTTAATACTTTAATGTATTAATACATTAATATATTAATGCATTAATGCATTAATGTATTAATTAGTAATAATATATTAATGCATTAATGTAATAATAGATTAATGTTTTGATGTATTAATAATGCTTTAATGTATTAATAATGTAATAATAAAATTTTAATGCATTAATGTTTAATACATTAATATATTAATGTATAAATTAGTAATAATGATTTAATTTATTAATGTATTAATACATTAATATATTAATGTATTAAACATTAATAAATTAATATATTAATGCATTAATATATTAAATACATTAATGCATTCATATATTAAAGTATCATTAATAGATTAAAGCATTATTACTAATTAATACATTAGTAAAACATTATTAATATATTAACATATTAATGCATTAATAAATTAATATATTAAATACATTAATGTATTAAATATTTTATAAATAAAACATAAATATAAATATTGATCACACTACCAACCTTAGATCTCATTTTCAAAATATAGATCACACTACCAAACTTCGTAACCTCTTAACTCAACAAAAGTATGGTGACCTTGGAAACCTTCTCTTAATGCATTTTGAGCACAGAAACAAAATTCTAAAGAATCACAAGTAATCACTTACCCTCTTAAGGTCCGATAAACCAATTAAGTCTTAGTGGACGTTAATCATCATCATCATCATCAATAAAGATTTATTGCATTAAAAAAGTATCTATACATTATTAATATATTACTAATACATTATAATAATATTATAATGTATTAACTCATTATTATAAATGTAGTAATAAAACATTAACCAATACATTACCTAATAAATTATAATCCTAAGCCACACCAACCCTTACAATGGTTGGATTTTTTGTCCACGTAGGTTTCGAACCGGTGACTTTTCAGTGCAGAGTGGCTTAACAACACACTCCCTCATCGACTATTCTACACCTCGGGGACAAATTATAATAGTATATTAATTGATACTTTAATAATGTATTATTAATATCTTACCTTATTAATGTATTAATAAAATAGTAATAATATATTAATGTTAAAGTAATATATTATTATAAAATAATAATATATTATTATTATTAATACATTATTATACAATAGTAAAGTAAAACATTTATAAGGTAATACATGAATAAAACATTAATACATTAAAAAGGGTATTAAAGTAATAAAAAATATATTATATTATTATATTAAAACTATTATATTAAAGTATTAATACATTAATAAAATATTTATACAATAATAAATTAATACATTAATAATACATTATTACATAAATAGAAAACATTGACCATGGCTATCACCATGATAATGACGATAGTTCAGAGTGATAGCCTATGCTTCACCATCATGATAGTTAACTCCAATTGATGATGACCATGACAATGACTATGCCTTATATATATAGTTTATTGCATTGTGACAATCGTAAATGTGTTGTTCATCACAATGTGACGTTGGGAAATGTTCGTCAGAATGCAACGTAGGGAAATGTTCATCATAATGCAATGTTAGTCACAATGCAATGGAATTGTTCATCATAATGCAGTGGAAATGTTAGTCACAATGAGATGTATGGAATCATGTTTTATTTTTTAGACAATGATTTATATTTTTCCTAAGGACATTGAGAACAAAAGGGAAATGTTCGTCACATTGTGATGATGGGAAACGTTCGTCACAATGTGACATTGGTAAATGGTCGTCACATTGCGATGTTGAGAAATGTTCGTCAGAATGCGACATAGGGAAATGTTCATCATAATGCAACGGTAGTCGCAATGCACTGGAAATGTTCATCATAATGCAATGGAAATGTTAGTCACAATGAGATGTATGGAATCATGTTTTACTTTTTAGACAATGATTTATATTTTTCCTACGGACATTGATGACAAAAGGGAAATGTTAGTCACATTGTGACGATGAGAAACGTTCGTCACAAAGTGACGTAGGGAAATGTTGATCATAATGCAATGTTAGTCACAATGCAATGGAAATGTTAGTCACAATGGGATGTATGGAATCATGTTTTATGATGCAACTGTCTCCACCCCTGCCTTGCAAACGGCCTCTACGCTGACCTCCCGGTCTTAAGGATCGTTCAAATTCCCCTTTTGAGCCAAAGTGACTCTTTGATTCGTCATTGGAATCTCTGTTAAAACCCAATCCACAGGTCCTTCTCTTTTGCCTCATGGTCTTCTGCACTCTAACCGTTGCCTCTTCCTTAATAGGAAAGATATGCTTTCGGGGTTCGGGGTTTGCTGATCCTCGATGTCAAGAGTTCTCTATCCTCTTGAATCCCTGATCTCTGATTTACCGATTTCCCGATATGGCGTTTCCTTTCGCCTTAGCCTCTTCTGGCTATGCCCTAGTCCATGCTACCAATTCTCATAAGACCGCGGCTTTATCTTTCTTTCAGGGTTTTGGGCTTCGAAATATCGATGTTATTTAACTTCAGTTAGCCCTCCGAGCTAGAATCATGGTCTAGGCGACCTTGCCTTATATGACCACAGTCATACGTCTTTTTCGGGATTCGGGGTTTCGAATGTCGAAATGTATTGGATCTCTTGTCCACGGAATCTCCGATTCTCTGAATCCTAATATGACGTTATTAAGAACCCCTTGTTGACATAGACCCAATCAACACTCGTGATCACCTACTAAACCAACGACTCCAAATATCCCTTGGGACTTCGCGATTTCAAATGCCAAAATGCATTTGTCTTTGATTTCCTCGATTTCTTGAATTTCGATTTCCCGATGTGACTTCCTTTTTCAGGACTTTCCCTGAAAGTCGAGATTGTTGCCACGCATCCTTAAAGATGGACGGTCCTCATCTACTTCGATATTTTCACTGTGAAGATTCCCGATCCCCCATTATGATGAGATGACGTCAGTTGGGACCCCTAACAGAGCCTTCCCTCCTTTCGATATTTTGGACTTCGTAATTCCGAAATGCAAGTGTTCCCTGTCTTCAAGATCCATGAAACACTGAACTCCGTCTTCTTCAGATTTTTGACACACGTCCCAAATGGATGGATGGTTCTGATTAAATCTTAGACTTCACCAACTGCAAAGCCAAAACACTCACTTATGTGAGTCCCGATGACCAAATCTCTGATTTGGATGATCACATGACACGTGTCCATCCTGGGATCCACGGCTGTGATGCTTTGGTTGTTTCGAGACTCAAAGGGTCTTGGAATCTTGGTCTCTAAACTTTAGATATGCCGATGATTCTCTATTCCTGCCACATGTCCCAACAGATGGATGGTTCTGATTTGTATTAGGGTTTCCACTATGGATTTACTCGATCTCTTGTCCACGGGATTTCAGATTTCACGACCGCAAAAATCTCGATGGCCATGCCTCTCGTCGGGACTTTTCTCCTTTGCTTACAAGGGTTTAAACCTAGAGAAACTTCTGTCTGATCCAACAGTTGACGGGGTTTCAAAACTTCTTGATGAAGTGTCTCCACCGTCCCTTCGACCGATCTTCTACGCACACCCCAAAGATTAAACTCTGYGCGTCTTCACCCGATCCAACGGTTGACGGGTATCTGACGGAGATCCTATGGCTCACAATATCCTCTTCTGTGCGCTCCTCCTACTCTCTCCTGGACGTGAAATCTTCAATGGTCCATATCTCCTTCCCAGTATGATCGGACGGTTGCTATGCCTTCCCTTGAGCTTCAGCGATTTYTTCTAGAACTTGGAAGTATCTCCAATTTCTCAAAGGCCTCAACCTTTGCCTTTTTTTCTCCTCTATCAACTCGTTTACTTTGAGTTCTCCCGCGCGTATATGAAAATGTTGTCCCTCCATAGCTTTGGGAACTCTGAACTCTCCAAAGAGTTCTTCGACCTCTGTGTTCCTTGTAGCTATAACTTCATGCGCTGAAAGTACTACTCCTCCTGAGCTTACCCTTAAATCCCCAAGGGATTCTTTGACTTCTACGCCTCTGCAGAGTCTTCACACATGAAAAGTGTTATCTCTCCTGAGCTTCTCAAACACTCAGATCTCTAAGGAAATAAATCCTTCTTCCTTTCTCTTGCAGATGGATAATTTTGATGCCTTCCTGGCTGTCCTTCCCTCAAGCAACCTCTTGCTGAGACCTTCAGGGTGTTCAACAACCCTACTAAGATCCTTCTCCTTAGATTCTTTTTCCAAAATACAAAACTCAACAAAGTTATCTTCTTGTGTCTGTTTGAACATTGTCTCAATGCCCACCTGGTAGAGTATCTTCTCCTATCCCCCTTATGTTCCTACTCAATGCCCACTTGGCAGAGCTCTTATAATCCTCAGTGATTCTGGTTCTCCTTGAACTCACAACAGAGTTCTTCTCAATGCATCACTATGCATATGCTCAATTCCCACTTGGAAGAGCTTCACATAACTCCCAGCAGAGTCTCTGTCTTCTGTGCACCCCTTGCACCTACTCAATGCCCTCCTGGCAGAGCTTCCCATAACTCACTTAGAGATTATGTCTACAATTGTTTTTTCTCATACACAACCTTTCCTTCAAGGCATTCAACAACCTTGAGGTCTTCCTCCTGAGTTGATGAATTCAGCTGTGTGCCCTCCTGGCACATCTTTGTCTGAAATCACAGACTTCATAGGTACTTCTATGTACTGGTATTCAGAGACCGCAGTACTCTGTCACGCCCTCCTGAAATGAAACCACAAAGAACCTCAAGCCTGAAAATCAAGAACACTCATGCAAATTCCTAGCATACATCTATAGCATAAATTCACAACATAAAATAGAACACACCAAGACATCCACATAATACAAAAATACATGCAGGAAAAATTGCTTCTGTTTGTATTAACAAAAATTCCTCTTTACAGAGGTGTTGTTGAGCACGGACTGTAACAAGGTCTCGGCTCTTTCTCTTCTACTCTCTACTCACAGATCCTCACTCCATTAACTCTTCTTACTTTTTTTTTCTCTGTAAAAAATGAGATACTAAATCCCTTTTACCTGAGGGGGCTCTTCGAGCTGTTCCCTCCAATCTACCTACCCTATTCAATTACATTGAATGGGTTGTCTAGTCCAACATCGGATCTAGATCCCATCCTTACAAACATTAAAGGCCTACCTACTCTAATGCTTGTACAAAGGCATGGCTCTACGACTCAACAACCTAAACATTTAATTTACATTCAATTACAAAATTCAAGATGAGGGTTGTGCCTCTCTTAAGCCTTGAATGCACGTGCTGGAATGGTAGGTTGGCTGACTTGGAGAAATGCTCCGACATCATGCTCCTCAGTGACAAAATTCATGAGCTCCTCCTCATGAGCTTCCCATCTCAGCTGTTGAAATCCTTCTGGATCCCAAACAAATCTCCGGAGTTGTTCATCTGCTCCATCTCCTTGTTGTTGTTGTTGCTTCCTTTCTTCTGCTCAACCTCTCCTTGTTGATAGTTTCTACTGACCGGATCATCAACTCTCTTATCATGTCGATCACTTCATCCAGCTGCTCCAATAGTTGGCCCTGTTCATGCAGTCTCCTCAGCTGGAAAAAATTTCTGCAAATGGGCAGATCATTGTGATCTCCCATGCCTTCTTCATTAGCTTCCAACTTCACCTGTTGGATGTGCATGCCCTGCACTTTCACCCTTCTCTATAGAGATTCTATCTATTCCCATAAATCAACAAAGAAAATGTTGTCTGCCTCTTCTTATTCTTTTTCTGCTTCTGTAAACTCTCATGTTGCAGTTCCTTCAGCTTCCTGGCTGAATGTGTCGAGCCACTCCTCAGAATGCTCGTTTTCTCCTTCTGCTTCTTTTGCTGTCAGCTTCAGTGCTACAGCTTCCTTAGCTTCCTGGATGAATATGTTGAGCCATTCCTCAGAATTATCATTTTCCCCTCCTACTTAGGCAGCCTCAGATATCCGCTCCAATCCTTCTTCCCTGATAGTCTAAGCTAGTTGTCCTTCTTCTGTTGTTGTTTCCTTATCAACATCAATGTAGATTTTTGCCTCCTCTCGAGCAAGTGGTAGGAGTATCTCGATTCCCCCAATCATCATAAGGCTCCTTAKATCCTCCTCTTTTGTCATATGCACCTACTGATCCAAATCCATCCCTGAGCTCACCTACTCTGCCAGCTTTTCTGGCTGATTCTAGCTCATTTTCTCATCCCTACCCACCTAGCAATATGGGATCTAGTCACTGCCCTCCTAGAAGATTATGAGATCAAATGATCCCATCTTCATCAGCACTCCTTGCCGAATTGAACTCACCTCCAAGTCCATGAGACTTTCAGATAGTCTCGAATGCTTCCACTACCCTCCTGGCAGTCTTCAAGATCCCGCAACGACCTCATTTTATTGAACAGCTGGCAGTGTGAAATTCCTTGGCTATCCTCATGATAGTCTGTGAGATTTCGCAGTGATCTCAACTCATTGCTCACCTGGAAAACTGGAATTTCCTCTCTTCCCTCCTGGCAGTTCTTCAGATCTTCAGCTGATCCCATTTTATTCTCTTCACAGAGAATTCTCCCAGTCTCTAGTTCACATATCTGAACCATTTATTCTTCAGGTCCGTCGAGGTTTTCATCATGCCTCAACCATCCTTTCAAAAACCTACGCTATCATTTAGCCATCAGCTCCTTGACTAGCCATTTTACCTTTGGCTTCCTCATGGGCCATTCATATACTCGTCTCGGCTTGGTATTTTGCTACATCTGCAGTTCAAGCTCTTCCATTCTTGCCCTGATGTCGGCAAGTTATTTCCCCCTTTTGGCTGTGCTCATCAGCTCTAGGCTTTTCCTCCCAGCATACCTATGGCCTTCAGTAGCCATGTTGATGTCTCTGTCTGCTCTCCTAGCAAACCTGCTACTGTCACTCTGTACCTCGAGTGTTTCCAGCTTCATCCTACAGTCCTGTTGACTGTCTTCTTGATTGCTTCCTACTTTCAAACAATCATCATAGAGTCTTTAACACTCTGTCTTTCTCCTTTTCCTCCATATTTCCCTGTAATGTATAGACAGAATCCGCGATCTGATACCTTAAATTAACGCAGTGTATCAGAGTGCTCTTTTTCCTATTTCTTCTCTTGCTTGAAATCTACAGATAAGATTCAAATATCTAATACCATATGATGCAACTGTGTCCACCCCTGCCTTGGCAAAGACCTCTGCGCTGACCTCCCGGTCTTAAGGATTGCTCAAATTCCCCTTTTGAGCCAGAGTGACTCTTTGATTCCTCAGTGGAATCTCTGTTAAAACCCGATCCACAGGTCCTGCTCTTTTGCCTCACGGTCTTCTGCACTCCGACTACTGCCTCTTCCTCAATAGGAAAGATATGCTTTCATGGTTCGAGGTTTCCTGATCCCCAATGTTAAGATTTATCTGTCCTCTTGAATCCCCTATCTCTGATTTAATGATTTCCCAATATGGCTTTTCCTTTCGCCTTAGCCCCTCCTGGCTATGCCCTAGTCCATGCGACGAGTTCTCATAAGACTGCGACTTTATCTTTTTTTCGAGGTTTTGGGCTTGGAAATCTCGATGTGCTCTAACTTAAGTTATCCCTATGGGCTAGACTCGTGGTCCAAGAGACCTTTCCTTATATGACAATAGTCATACCTCTTTTCCGGGATTCGGGGTTTTGAATGTCGAAATGTATTGGATCTCTTGTCCACGGAATCCCCAATTCTCTGAATCCCGATATGACGTCACTGAGAACCCCTTGTTGACTTAGACCCAATCAACGGTCGTGATCACATACTAAACCAACGGCTCTGTATCTCCCTTGGGACTTCGTGATTTCAAATGCTGAAATTCTTTTGTCTTCGATTTTACCGATTTCTCGAATTTCGATTTCCCGATGTGACTTCCTTTTTCGGGACTTTCCCCGAAAGTCGAGATTGTTGCCACGCGTCCTTAAAGATGGATGGTCCTCGTCTTCTTTAGTGTTTTTTCCGTGAAGATTCCTGATCCACCGTTATGACGAGATGATGTCAGCTGGGACCCCTAATGGAGCCTTACCTCCTTTCGGGATTTCAGACTTCGCAATTCTGAAATGCAAGTGTTACCTGTCTTCAAGATCCGCAAAACACCGAACTTTGTCTTCTTCGGATTTCCGACACACGTCCCAAATGGATGGATGGTTCTTCTTAAATATCAAAATTCGCCAACTGCAAAGCCAAAACACTCGCTTATGTGAGTCCCAATGACCGAATCTTCGATTTGGATGATCACACGACATGTGTCCTTCCTGGGATCCACGGCTGTGATCCTTTCGCTATTTCGAGACTCAAAGGGTCTTGGACTCTTGGTCTCTAAACTTTCAATATGCCAATGATTCTCGATTCCTACCATGTGTCCCAACAGATGGACGACTCTGATTTGTATCGAGGTTTCCACTATGGATTTACCTGATCTCTTGTCCATGGGATTTCCGATTTCACGAACACCAAAATCCCGATGGCCACACCTCTCATCAGGACTTTTCTCCTTTTACTTATGAGGGTTTAAACCTTGAGAAACTTCTATCTGATCCAATAGATGATGGGGTTTCAACACTTCTTGATGAAGTGTCTCCACCATCCGTTCCACCGATCTTCTACGCACACCCGAGAGATTAAACTCCGCGCATCTTCACCCAATCCAACGGTTGATAGGTATCTGAATGAGATCCAATGGCTCATGATATCCTCTTTTGTTTGCTCCTCTTACTCTCTCCTGGATGTGAAATCTTCAATGATCCAGATCTCCTTCCCAGTATGATCTGACAGCTGCTATGCCTTCCCTTGAGCTTCAACACTTTCTTCCGGAACCTGGAAGAATCTCCAATTTCTCAAAGGCCTCAACCTTTTCCTTTTTTTATCCTCAGAAAAATCATTTACTTTGAGTTCTCCCACGTGTATATAAAAACACTATCCCTCCAGAGCTTTGGGAACTCTGAACTCTCCAAAGAGTTCTTTGACCTCTGCATTTCTTGCAGCTATAGCTCCGTGCATTGAAAGTAATACTCCTCCTGAGCTTACCCTTGAATCCCCAAAGGATTCTTCGACTTCTAAGCCTCTACAGAGTCTTCACACACATAAAGTTCTATCTCTCCTGAGCTTATCAAACACTGAAATCTCTAAGGAAATAAATCCTTCTTCCTTTCTCCTGTAGATGGATAATCTGGATGCCTTCCTGGATGTCCTTCCCTCAAGCAACCTCTTGTTGAGCCCTTTAGGGTGTTCATCAACCCTGCTAAGATCCTTCTCCTTGGATTCTTTTTCCAAAATACAAAACTCAACAGAGTTCTCTTCTTGTGCATGTCTACACACTGTCTCAATGCCCACCTGGCAGAGTATCGTCTCCTATCCACCTTATGTGCCTACTCAATTCCCACTTGGCAGAGCTCTCAGAATCCTCAGTGATTCTGGTTCTCCTTGAACTCACAACAGAGTTCTTCTCAATGCATCACTACACATATGCTCAATGCCCACTTGGCAGAGCTTCACAGAACTCCCAGCAGAGTCTTTGTATTCTGTGCACCCCTTGCACCTGCTCAATTCCCTCCTGGCAAAGCTTCCTAGAACTCACTTAGAGATTCTTTCTGCAACTGTGTTTTCTCATACACAGCCTTGCCTCCAAGGTATTCAACAACCTTGAGGTCTTCCTCGTGAGTTGATGAATTCATCTGTGTTCCCACCTGACACATCTTTGTCTAAATCCACAAACTTCAGAAGTGCTTCTGTGCACTGGTATTAAGAGACCGCAGTACTCTGTCATGCCCTCCTGGCATGAAACCACAAAGAACCTCAAGCCTAAAAATAAAACACACTCCTGCAAATGCCTAGCATACATCTACAACATAAATTCACAGCAAAAAATAGAACACACCAAGACATCCACATAACACAAAAATACATGCAGGAAAAACCGCTTCTATTTGTATTAATAAAAATGCCTCTTTACAAAGGTGTTCCTGAGCATGGACTGTAACAGGGTCTTGGCTCTTTCTCTTCTTCTCTCTACTCGCATATCCTCAGTCCACTAAATCTTCTTACTTTTTTTTTTCTCTCTCAAAAATGAGATACTAAATCAATTTTACCTGAGGGGGCTCTTCGAGATCTTCCCTCCAATCTACCTACCCTATTCAATTACATTGAATGGGTTGTCTAGTCTAGCATCGGATCTAGATATCAGCCTTACAAACATTAAATGCCTACCTACTCTAATTCCTGCACAAAGGCACGACTCTATAGCTCAACCGCCTAAACATTTAATTTACATTCAATTACAAAATTGAATATGAGGGTTGTGCCTCTCTTCAGCCTTGAATGCATGTGCTGGCATGGCTGGCTGGCTGATTTGGAGAGATGCTCCTGCATCATTTTACTTTTTAGACAATGATTTATATTTTTCTTATGGACATTGATAACAAAAGGGAAATGTTCGTCACATTGTAATGATGAGAAACGTTCGTCACAAAGAGACATTGGAAAATGGTCATCACATTGCAATGTTGAGAAATGTTCGTCACAATGCGACGTAGGGAAATGTTCATCATAATCCAATGTTAGTCACAATGCAATGGAAATGTTCAACATAATGAAATGGAAATGTTATTCAAAATGAGATGTATGAATCATGTTTTACTTTTTAAACAATGATTTCTATTTTTCCTACAGACATTGATATCAAAAGGGAAATGTTCGTCACATTGTGACGATGAGAAACATTCGTCACAATGCGACATTGGTAAATGGTCATCACATTGCGACATTGGGAAATGTTTGTCACAATGTGACGTAGGGAAATGTTCATCATAATGCAATGTTAGTCACAATGCAATGTAAATGTTCAACATAATGCAATGGAAATTGATGCAGGAGCATCCACAACACACCAAGCAAGCCAGCGCGTGGAGCGGAAAACACAGCTGGACAATGCTAGCAAAAATTTTTGAAATACATTGATATGTTGCACCAAAAATTAATGCGTTGATGTGATGAAGCACACTTGTATATGTAAATGGACCTTGAGCAGATAAGCTCATGTCCTTAGTAGCTGAGGCATTTAATAGAATTGATGTAAATATTGGTAGGAATTAATTATAGATTTGATAGCTTAGAATTGTGAGGGAAAATGGAATATAGGCACCCTCCTTTGTATCATTGTAACATTATCATTCATCTGAGAAAAAGGAGCAAGAGGAGCAGAGAAGAGAACTTGTGGAGAACACCCATGTACAGATATTGAATTAATAGGAAGACTTTGATTCAATTCCATGGATGTGATTATTCTCTGTGTGTTGTTGATATTATGCTGTTGCATAATTGCTTTTTGTTATGCCTTTGTTCTATATGCTATGTATGTGATTTCATGGTAGATTCGAAGCCTGTGAGAGTGAAACAATTAGTTTCAATTGTTTCTCTGTTTGAGCCAGGAGATTCCTGCATAGAGTGCAGTTGAATCCATCTGCATAGAGTGCGTTGATGAGGCTCAACAATTAAACTCTTATTCTCATTTGCCCAGAGTTGAATTGGGTTATTCAAGCCGTGTGAGAGGAAGTGCAGGTTGGATTCAGAGTCTCAGTAGTTAGTCTGAGAAAAGGAAGGCATGAGATTTCTATTGCAGAGAGTGCACAGAGTCTAAGAGATCCAACACTTCTAGAGTTGTTGAGGTCGAGCGCAAGCAGTTTGTGCAGAAGTCCCTGAAGAAGTCAGAATTGATAAAGCTTAGGAGGGATAGTTCTGCGTGAAGACTTTGGAACAGACCCAGGAGGAGTTCGAACATAAATGGTGCTTTGGACCAGGAGGAGTCTCTAAGGCGGGGAATCAACGGACTGGATCTGTGGAGGAAATCACGAAGTCCTGAGGACTGTTAGATCTGAGAGAAGCTGTGCGGGAGTTAAACGATAGGCGCAGGAGGGACCCAAGCCCATCAGGGTTCGGCATTTAGCATTTGACGAGGTGAGGTGTAGACCCATTGAAATCACGAGTCGCGAATCCCCGAAATAATCGGAGCCGTTGATTTACATGGGACAGGTGGCACACGATCCCAGGAGGTCGAGGTTCGACATTCGGGGTTTTCGACACCCAGGAAAACTTGTATCGTGGATTCCCGATCCACAAAATCCTGAAGTGACATGGCTGCATGGAACCCGGAGGTGCTAGTGGAATAGATGTGGCACTGTATCGGGAGATCGGCACCTCGGAGCTTGGAGTTTGGGAAGTCAGATTGTGGACATTGCAAGCAGCGATTTCCCGATAGAAGAGGAACCGTTGAATTTTGACCATCGGGATTCGGGGAAGTGAAAGACTCGATAGTGTGAGCGTTGAAATCGTGAACCCATGAGTTCCAAAATCCCGAGAAGTGAGGGGAAGATCACATAAGGAGGTACTGTGGGTAGAAGGAAATCCCGAGAGGAGTTGGAAGGGCTCGTTAACTCTTCGGGCCTATGAGAAAGAAGGTCTTGGTGAGAGCGGGTCGGACCGTGAGGGTAGCGACTTCGCAATAAGTGGTATCAGAGCTAGAGTATCTTTTCTTTCTGTAGCAGAGACAGGAGACACCACGCCACCTAGAAGAGAGAGGCAGTCACCTGATTGAGAAGACAGGGATGCTCGAAGAAGGGGTAGGACAGCAGGAAACCTGGAAATGGAATGCCAGATACGAGATCTCAGGGCGATACTCGAAGAAATGGAGACCACCCAAAGTCGCAGAGTCGGCGCTCGAGAGTTCAGTGATTCTGAAGTTGAAGAGGAAGTTGCACATGATGAAGGTGAAGTCACAGTAGAGGATGTCTCGACAGAGAGGTTGATTAGAGCCATCTCCAGGATGAGCTCAAAGACCAAGATGGACATCCCGACTTATGAGGGGAGTCTAAATGCAGAAGAGTTGCTAGATTGGATCCGAGCAATCGACACCTACTTCGACTATGAGGATATCGAAGAGGACAAGAAGGTAAGGCATGCAGTTAAAAAGTTGAAAGGACATGCAGCCTTATGGTCGGATGAGTTGCAGGCGGATAGGCGCTGCAAAGGAAAACAAAAGATCAAGAGCTGGGATCGGATGATCGCTAAGATGAAAGCGAAATTCATCCCGAGAGATTACCAGATCACTCTATTCAGGCGTATGCAGAACCTGATACAGAAACTTATGACGGTGAAGGAGTACACCGAGGATTTCTACAGACTCAATATCCGAGCTGGTCATCGGGAGAGTGATGACGAAAAGGCAACAAGATACCTGAATGGTTTAAGGTATGACATTCAGGATGAGCTAAGCATGGTTACCATTCGAACAGTTGAGTATGCGTACCATATGGCTCTAAAAGCCGAAGTGAAGCTGAGACGCAAGCAGGGACAGTGAGGGCGAGGCAGGAGTCAACCTAGAGGCAAAGAAATTGCCCAAGAAAGAACACAGAAACCCAAAGAGGAATGGAAGAAACCTCAGGGAAAGGTTGAGAGAGGTGGAACCTCACAACCAAGGCAGCAATATGATGAGCCGAGGAGGCAGCATACAGAGCAGGGTGGCGGATATGCTGATGCCAACACTATTCCTCGTACCCGAGGTAGAGGAAGAGGTCGTGGAAGAATCATCACATGTTTTACATGTGGGAAAGACGGACATAAGGCCGTTGACTGTCTAGACAGGAAAATGGACAGAAGTGAAGCTCACATCACTGAGGTGCAGAAGCGTGATGCTGAGACAGAAGATGCAGACAGTGGAAGGTCGCTTGGGATGCATAAGATTCTTTTGACACTTGACAAAGAGGTGGACAACTTAGCACAAAGGAGCAGACTGTTCAGAACGGCTTTCACAACCAAGGACATAAAATGAAAAGTCATCATTGACAGTGGGAGCACTGATAATCTCGTTTCATCCAAGATGGTGGAAAAGCTGGAGCTGGAAACGATTAAGCACCCGAGTCCATATAAAGTCTAGTGGTTACAGAAAGGACACCGCGTAAGTGTCACTAAACAATGCTTATTTAAATTCAAGATTGGGAATTATCATGATGAGATTTTGTGTGATGTCATTCCCATGGACGTATGCCACATATTATTGGGTAGACCATGGTAGTATGACCGAAATGTTGTTCATGACGGGAGGATGAACACCTATACCTTGGAGAAGGATGGGAGGTTACATAAGTTGTTTCCGATAAAAGATAAGGAAGTGAAACCGGAAGTAACCAGCACTATACTTCTTATGAGTGGGAAGCAACTTCTCACAGAGATGGAGAAGAACAAAGATCCATAATTCTTTGTTGTCGGGAAGCTGAGGATTGTCCTGACAAGCACAAGAGTGGACGACTTGCCGGACGAGATTCAGGAACTGTTGGGAGAGTTCGCTGATATCATCGTGGACGAACTACGTCGTTCGTTGCCACCGATGAGGAGTGTGAGTCACCATATTGACCTCGTACCCAGGGCAAGTCTACCGAATAAAGCAGCGTACAGACTGACACTTTAGGAGAACGAGGAGGTCAAGAGGCAGGTACAGGATCTGCTGGACAAAGGACTGGTGAGGGAGATTCTGAGTCCATGTGTTGTTCCGACAGTGCTAAGTCCAAAAAAGGATGGAGGCTGGAGGATGTGTACAGAATCCAGGGTGATAAATAAGATTACCATCAGATACAGATTTCCACTGCCAAGAATGGACGATCTGATGGATTGCCTGAGTGGGGAAAATTTATTTTCGAAGATAGATCTCAAGAGCGGATATCATCAGATCCGGATGAGAGAGGGAGATGAATGGAAGACGACATTCAAGACAAACGAGGGTTTGTATGAATGGCTGGTCATGCCATTTGGCTTGAAAAATGCGCCAAGCACTTTTATGAGGCTGATGAATGAAGTCCTACGGGAATTCATTGGCAAATTTGTGTTCGTGTATCTGGACGATATACTAATTTTCAGTAAGACCAAGGCTGAGCATTTAAATCATTTGGCCATTATAATGAGAATACTACAGCAGGAAAAGTTGCTGATCAATTTGAAGAAATGTTCGTTCATGCAGACAGAGCTCATCTATTTGGGCTTTGTTATCTCAGCGAATGAGTTGAAGATGGATCCTGAGAAGGTAGAGGTAATCATAAATTGGCCATCACCGAGAAATGTTTTTGAGGTAAGGAGTTTCCATTGATTGGTTAGTTTCTACAGGAAATTCATTCATAATTTTAGTGGGTTAGCTCCGCAATGATGGACACCGTGAAGAAGCGGCATAAAGTTTTTCATTGGATAGCGGAGGCTGAGAAGAGCTTCAATCTGTTGAAGTGGAAGATAATAGAGAAACCAATTTTGGTGTCGCCTGACTTTCAAAAGACATTTCAGGTGAAATGTGATGCCAGCGGATATGCTGTTGGAGGGGTCCTGAGTCAAGATGACAGACCTGTGGAATATTACAACGAGAAGCTGGATGATGCAAAGCTGAAATACTCCACATATGATAAGGAATTTTATGCCATCATACAAGCATTGAATAAGTGGAGGAATTATTTGATACCCAAGGAGTTCGTTTTGTATAGCGACAATCACGCATTATAGTTTGTAAGTCAACAGGAGAAGTTGAACCAGAAGCATGCGAAATGGGTAGAGTACATGCATAATTTTACGTTTGTAATCAAACACATTTCAGGGACTGCTAACAAAGTGGTTGACGCTTTGAGCAGGAAATGTTTATTKCTACAGGAATTCAGAGTCAAGACGCTGGGTTTTGAAAACCTCAAAGATATGTATGTCGGTGATGTAGACTTTGGGGAAGCATAYGAGGCAACTGAGAATCTAGTTCTCAGGGATCGGAGACTGTGGCTGGAATATATGATCTAGGAAGGATTGTTGTTTAGGGGCAATCAATTGTGCATACTGAATTGCTCCATGAGGGAGAATTTGGTGAAAGAGAAGCACAGTGGAGGCTTAACAGGTCATTTTGGACATGATAAAACATTCGTCAAGCTGAGCGAATCATATTATTGGCCGGGCATGCGAGAATATGTTAAAAGGTTTGTTGACAGATGTCGTATATGTCAACATGCGAAGGGCCGAAAGCAGAACACGAGATTCTATCAGCCGTTACCCATACCCGAAAGGCCATGGGAGGCCATTAGCATGGATTTTGTTCTGGGATTGCCGAGGACACAGCGAGGAGTTGATTTCATCTTCGTGGTGGTGGACAGGTTTTCGAATATGGAACATTTTATTCTGTGTCATAAGACCAATGATGCGACCCACATTGCAAACTTTTTTTTCAAGGAAATTGTTAGATTGCATGGATTGTCGAGGAGCATAGTCTCGGATCGGGATACAAAATTCATAGGTCATTTTTGGAGGACGCTATGGAAGAAGCTGGGAACTAATCTGGCATTTATTTCAGCTTATCATCCTCATATACATGGCCAAACCGAGGTGGTGAATAGGAATCTGGGGGATTTACTCATAGGCTTAGTGGTGGAGCACCATAGCAGTTGGGACCAGATCTTACTGCAAGAAGAATTCACGTACAATGATTCGGTGAATCGGAGTACAGGAAAGAGTCCATTCCAGATTTTATATGGGACACAACCAAAAGGAGTTTCTGAGCTCAGGGGGTCAGGACAGACTGAAACTAGCAGCGCTCGTGCTGAAGAGTTTGTTGAAGC
>JASDQU011376848.1:1378-21291 GCA_032191745.1 Picea mariana
CATGATTGGGCTCCCACAAGGTGATGATATGGGACGGATGTGCCCCTTTTGGATCAGTTCTTGGATCTGTCGCTTGATCTCTTGATTCTCTAACAGAGAGTGGTGATAGACTAGCCCATTAGGAATTGGTGCGTCGGGGGTTAGATCGATGGGGTGCTTGACTTGGCAATGCAGAGGTACCCCGGTAGGTGAGGAGAAGATATTTGAGTATTATTCCATGACCTTATCTACTTTCTTCTACTGTGTGGAGAGGTCGTTCGTAGAGACCCTAGATGTCGCTGTGATATTTCTCTTATTCTGAGAACGAATAACAAAGAAGACAAACTTCCCCGTCTCAGAGATGGCCTTCTTGCATTGCTTAGCAAAGATCAAGGAAATAGCACTAGGTGGGACTGCCTCGGGTATCCTATACAATTTCCTGTACAAATTAATAATAACACTACGAGGCCTAGACTCATCTACAGCATGACGTTTCCATAAATAAGGTTGGCCCAAAAGAAAATCACAAACTTCGACAGGAGAAACATCACACAATACCTCATCTTTGAAGGTCTTGATGTCGTACGACAGTTGGCACTGTTGGCTGACGCAGAGATCTCTTCCTTGGTAGAGTCATCCAATGGTGTAGGGTTGTGGGTGCGATGTTGTCAGCAGGGCCAACTGCGTGACGACCTCTACTAAGATGAGGTTTTTTTGGCTACCTCTATCAACGATGAGGTATAGTGGGGTGCCTTTTACCCACATATGTGTATGGAAGAGGTGTTCTCCTTCTTCTGGCTCTTCTGGTTCACCAGGCTGCAGTTTGGTGGTAGCAATGGTGGCACTAGGTTCCACGTCAATGATCTACCTTCCCCTTTGAGGTTCTGGCTCAGAGTCTCAACCTGCATCTGATTCAGAGGCTTTCACTTCAGCCACCAGTGACTACTTTGAGTGATAGTCAACAGTGTTATGCCAAGGGCTCTTATGGAAGTCGCACCACTTCCTGATATCTTTCTTTGTCTTTTTGGTGTCTTTCTTTGCTTGTGGCTTGGACTAGTTGTCCTGATACTTTCTATCTTTGCCCCGTCCTTTTTTCTGTGGGTTGGAGCTTCCCTTTCTTGGATTTTGTTGTGAGGGGTTCCCAGGTTGAAATTTATGCAAATTTTGTTTGAGCTTCTGCTCGATTTTAATGACATATTTGTAGGTCGTGCCTAAAGATGAGATGTCCAGAAATTTCATTTTTGTCTGGATGTATCTATGCATATTTTCATGATACTTGAGCACCAGATGTCCCTCTGAATATTTGATACCCAAATTGGTGTGTAAGGTATGCAAGATATTTGTGAAATCTAGCATTGCTTGGTCTCTTTCTTGCCGCAATGTGGTCCATGTGGTATACAAGTCGGCATAACTTCCGACGGGGTAGTATTTTTCCTTAAAAGCATCCTTGAAGGATTCCCAGGTGGTCATGACTATAAATAATGAGGTTTCCTCTGTTTCCTTTTGCTCATGGAAATTTTCCCACCAATATTTGACATGGGGAACGGCTTTGAGGAGTGCAAAAGTAATCTTTTCTCTATTCGAAAAGTTATGGACAGAAAAATACCCTTCTAATAGATTCAACCACTTGTCTACAGCATCTAAGTCTATCTGACCTTCAAATATAGGAATATCAAAGTTTATTTGTACCTTGAAGGGGGCGGTGCCTCCGCTCGAGGAAGATATGTCGCTTGTTGGTAGTTGTCGAAGGATTTGCGTGAAAATATCCATCATCTCATTCCTTTGTTGCATGAGGGATTCCTCAATCAATAGTTTGAAAGGATATCCTATCCCATCATATTTATTTTCTCTTTCCATGAGAGGTTGCTTGGGCATGCGAGATCTTTTATCCTCAAGAAAAATAAGCTCGAGACCCAACTCGTTGTACTCTGACCTCGTTGGGGACATGCTTTAAGACGACAAGGAGCAGACCACTCTGATACCACTGATTCAGATTTTATGAGCAGAACAAAATGACTATAGATTATTAACAGGTGATTAACACAAAATAACATAGATACGGTAAAACTGGTTTTCTATTCAATAAGGAAATAAGCTGAAACTATAAAATGCAACGGAAACAAGCTTGCTGGAATGGTGGTGGCTTATCTCTGAGAAGAGATGTGACGGTTGGGCTCATTCACAAGAAAATGATTACAATGAGGCTCTGAAGGCCTTTTTACAATAAACAAGAATGCCAAAAACCCTAGACATCCAAAAACCTAACCCTAGGAGATGAAGCGCCAAAAACTTTTGCATACGATCTTTGTTTTAGGCGTATGATAGCCCGTTGGAAAGGTATCATATGAGATTCATTTTGGGGGATCAATCATGCCTTTGTACATCATTTAGAAGATCAATCCATAAAAACCTTCATTTAGGCCCTCAAAATGGCCTTGGAAGTTAAAATTGCTAAAAATAGTAAATTGCCAAAATTGCCAGAAAACTGTTTTGAGCCAGTTGGAAAAGGTGGGTGGCCACTAATATCCACCTATATAATGTTCATACCATGGGATTCATAGAGATAAGACAGTTCTAAGAACACCACAAGAAAATGGTGTGTCAGAAAGGATGAACAGGACAATCATGGAGTGTGCAAGGAGTATGAGATTGCATGTTGGTTTGTCCTTACATTTCTGGGTAGATGTTGTAAATATTGTTGTTTAATTAATAAAAATAGGACCTTCAAGATATTTGGATGGTGTAATTCCATAGTAGGAATGGACAGGTAAAAAGGTAATCTATTATTTTTTGAAGACTTTCGGTTGTGAAGCATTTATCCATATTGGTAAAGAAAATAGAACAAAGCTTGAGGAAAAATCCAAGAAGTGTACCTTTATTGGATACAGTATTAATGATTTTGATTAACGCTTATGGGATTATGAAAATCATAAAATCATTAGGAGTAGAGGTGTCATATTCAATGAGAAGATCATGTACAAGGATCAATTGCAGGGAAAGAAAAGGGAAAAAGAAATACCAAATACACAGTGCTTGATGAGATCACTGAAAAAGAAATCCCAAAGGTACTAGAAAATCAAAATGTAAAACAACAGGAGAAGAAGATACCTCAAACTCCTACAAGTGTTGTTAGAATATATACCAGGTTAAGTAGACCCCTTGAACGATACTCTCCTTCATTGAATTATTTATTGTTGATTGATTCTAGTGAACCGGAATGTTATGAAGAGGCAATGCGGGTAGACACCAAAAATAAGTGGGAGAAAGGTATGAAAGAGGAAATGGATTCCTCAGTAAATAAAAAAACCTCAGACTTTGTTTAGTTTCATCCAAGAAAAATAGCTTTGCAGAATAAATGGGTTTACTAGTTGAAGGAAGAAGATGGAGGAAAAAAGAGATGCAAGGCTAAACTTGTTGTAAAGGGGTTTCCACAAAAGAAAGGTATATATTTGGATGAAATGTTTTCTCCTATTGTTAAAATGACTTTAATTAGGACAATTTTAAGTCTTGTGGTAGTAGAAGATTTGTGTCTTGAACAGTTTATGTAAAAACAACTTTTCTCCATGGGAATTTGGAGGAAAAAATTTATATGCAACAACCACAGGGGTATGAGGTCAAAAGGAAGGATAATTTGCTATGCAGGTTGAAGAAGAGATTGTATGTCGTAAATCAAGCTCGAAGGTAGTGGTATTTGAAGTTTGACAGGTTTGTGACAGAACAAGGCTATAGGAGATGTCATTCTGATCAATGTGTTTATTTTAAAAGGCTAGAAAATGGAAGATATATTATATTTCTTTTGTATGTAGATGACATGCTTGTTGCAGGGTCTAATATGCAGAACATAAACGTGATCAAGAAGAAAATCCTTGGTATGAGAACAATAAGAGACAAGAAAAACCGCAAATTGACATTCTTTCAGGGTGAGTACATAGAGAAGGTGTTGGATAGGTTTAGAATGCAAAACACAAAACCAATCAGTACACCTTTGGCCAACCATTTCAAATTAACTAAGGATATATGTCCTAAGACATAGGAGGAGATAGAATACATGTCCAGGGTCCCTTATTCATCAACACTTGGCAGCTTGATCTATGTGATGGTTTGCACAAGACCAAATATTTCACATGCAGTGGGAGTTGTGAGTAGGTATATGAACAATCCAGATAAAGAACATTGGGAGGCGGTAAAGTGGATTCTTAGGTATTTGAGGGTATTGTTACTCATGCATTATGTTTTGAAGGTTCAAACATTGTTCTACAGGGATATGTTGATTCAGATATGGAATGTGATCAAGATAGAAGAAGGAGCACCATAGGGTATGTTTTTACTATAGGTGGAGCAACAATAAGTTGGATTTAAAAACTGCAAAAGTTTGTTTCACATTCAAGAACAGAGGCAGAGTATGTTGTTGCTATAGAGGCTAGTAAAGAGATGATTTAGTTATAGAGGTTTATGGAGGAATTGGGAGAGAAGCAGGAGAAAAGAAGGTTGTACTATGACAGTGATACTGCCATTCATGTTGTAAATAAATCAGTCTTCCATTTGAAGAATAAGTATATACAACTCAGGTAGCATTTCATACGATCCGTCTTGGAAGATGGACATTTGAAATTGGAAAAGATACACACTAGACAGAATCCTGAAGACATGTTAACTAAGGGAGTAACCAGGGAGAAAATGAGTTCCTGCTCAGTTTCAATTGGTCTTCAAGCATGAAGATGAAGATGAGAAATTTTCCAGGTTGAAGAAGGATCATAGTCCAGTAGATACAATAGTGGTGGAGTTGTTGAGATCAGTCTCCAAGTGGGATATTGTTGGCTATGGAGCTTGATTATCTTCCTGATTTAGAGGTCTTTGTTTTCAACTGTGTTTATACCCCATGAATAATTGACACCTTGGAAGAAGGTACACTGGTCTACACAGGGGACTGCGGGGGGGTGGGGTTCCCCCCCTGCAAGGTTCGAGGGTGATATCCCCCCAACCAGGGCATCCGGGGGAAAGTGTGCTCCTAGAGGGGGTTCGCGGGCGAAGCCCCTGAAGGAAAATTTTCCTTGTAAATGTATATTTTAATTTCATAGTAAATCTGGATAGTTCATTATAGGATCTTAAATCTGATGATAGAAGTTATGTTAGGGTTTTTTTTCTTAGAAGGAAACCCTATTTTATGAGGTAAGTGTATTGTGGCTATTAATCGCTATTGCAAATATCGTATTCTGAGTGAGGATACTGTTAGAGAAAGAAGAAGAAGTTACAATGGGTGTGTTGTAGGTTATATCCCTTCCTTTGTTTGATAATAATAAAGGAAGGACCTGGAAATTTCTCTGGTGGACGTAGCCCACTCTGGGTGAACCACGTATATCTGTGTCTCTATTGTATTGTGTATCTTTTATGTTTTATTTCCACATTTCTTTTATTTTATTGCTCCATGATCATTTTTTTATAACAATTGGTATCAAAGAGAAAGGTAACTCGCAGGAACAAAGGGTTCTTAGTTTGAATGGGAGCAATGGTGGAAGATGGAAAGTTTAGGGTTGAGAAATTTAACGGCCAAAACTACAAGTTATGGAAGATGCAGATGGGAGATTATTTATATCATAAGGCTCTATTCCTACCATTGGGTGGAATAGAAAAGAATCCAACATCCATGAAGGATGAAGAATTGGAGGTTCTTGATAGAAAATCACTAGGTACGATACGGTTGAGTCTAGCAGTGTCGGTGGATTTCAATATTTTGAAAGAAAAGACAACGAAGGAGATGATGGATGAATTGGCTAAACTGTATGAAAAACCCTCGAAGTCCAATAAGGTATTTCTAATGAAGATATTATTTAATATGAAGATGTCAGAAGGTGGGTCTGTTCCATATCATTTAAATGAATTTAATACAATTACTAATTATCTAAGTTCTGTAAAAGTGGACTTTGATGATGAGGTCGGGACTCTTCTAATCTTGTGCTAACTTCTAGAAATCCAAAATGGCTTGGCCATGGTTGTAAGTAACTCTGTCTCTGGTTCAAACACTTTAAAATTTGATGATGTTGTTGGTGTTATCCTTAGCGAGTAAATGCAACGGAAAAGAACAGGTGAGACATTAGGTAATGCATTGAACATGAAGAACGGGGGAAGAAAAAAGGATAAAGAAAAGGGCTCATGGAACTACGGGAATTCTAGAAAGGGTAGATCCAAATTGAGACTGAGAAAGATAGAGTGCTAGCATTGTGGTAAGAAAGGACATCTGAAGAAAGATTGTAGAGCTCCAACGAAACAAAGAGATGAACAACAGGAGAAAAACTAGGAAGCAAATGTAACAGGTGATGTGTTACAAGATGCTTTGATTCTTTATGTAGATAATATTTTTGAGTCTTGGGTAGTAGATTCAGGGGCTTCATTTCATTCCACACCCCATATGAAACATTTTCTAGATTATGTTCAAGTTAATTTTGGACAAGTTCATTTGGGTGATGATGCCCTATGAAAACTTGTTGGAATGGGAAAGGTAAAAATAAATAAAAGGAATGGAAACCAATGGTTGTTGAAAGAGGTAAGACATGTTCCAGATGTAAGGAAAAATAGAATTTCAATAGGGTAGTTGGCAAGTGAAAGTTGTATATCCATATTTACAAATAAGGTGTGGAAGGTCACCAAATTATCATTAGTGATAGCAAAAGGAGAGAAGGTAGGTACATTGTATTTATGTACTGGTAATATTGATTCTTCTATCTCTTTAACCTCTACAGAAGTGGATACAGTACTATGGAATCATAGGATTGGACACATGAGTGAGAAGGGATGCAGATACTTCACAAAGAAAAAAAATTCCAAATCTTAAACAAATTGATTTGGATTTTTGTGAGCATTGTGTTTATGGAAAACAGAAGAGAGTCGTATTTCTTAGAGTCGGAAAAGAAAAGAAGAGTGAAAGGTTAAAGCTTGTGCATATAGATTTATGGGGACCATCTCAAGTATCTTCTCTTGGCGTCTCTCATTATTATCTTAATTTTATTAATGGTGCAACTAGAAAAACTCGGGTTTATTGCATTTGACATAAATCTGATGGTTTTGATACTTTTAAGTTATGGAAAGCTTTGGTTGAGAATGAGACAGGAAAAAGGTTGAAGTGTCTCAGATAAGACAATGGAGGTCAATATTGCAGCAAGGAGTTTGATGATTATTGTTCATACCATGGGATTTGTAGAGAGAAGATAGCTCCAGGAACACCACAAGAAAATGGTGTGTCATAAAGGATGAACAAGACAATCATGGAGCATGCAAGGAGTATGGGATTTCATGTTGGTTTGTCCTTAGAGTTCTGGGAAGATGTTGTAAATGTTGTTGTTTACTTAATAATCAAAGGACCTTCAAGATCTTTGGATGGTGTAATTCCATAACAAGAATGGATAGGTAAAAAGGTAATCTATTATTTTTTGAAGACTTTCAGTTGTGAAGCATTTTTCCATATTGATAAAGAAAATAGAACAAAGTTTGAGGAAAAATCCAAGAAGTATACCTTTATTGGATACGGTGTTAATGATTATCGCTATCTCTTATGGGATTATGAAAATCACAAAATCATTAGGAGTATATATGTCATATTCAATGAGAAGGTCATGTACAAGGATAAATTGCAGGGAAAGAAACAGGGAAAAGAAAAACTAGAATACACAGTACAACAATAGGAGAAGAAGGTACATCAAACTCTTGGAAGTGTTGTTAGAAGATCTTCCAGGTTAAGTAGACCCCCTGAATGATACTCTCCTTCATTGTATTATTTATTGTTGATTGATTTGGTGAACCAGAATGTTATGAAGAGGTAATGCAGGTAGACACCAAAAAGAAGTGGAAGAAAGATATGAAAGAGGAAATGAATTCCTTAGTAAATAACCATAATTGGGACTTGTTTCAGTTGCCTGCAGGAAAAAGAGCATTGCAAAATAAATGGGTTTACAAGTTGGATGAAGAAGATGGAGAAAAAAAGCGGTAGAAGAATAGAGTTGTTGTAAAGGGGTTTGCACAAAAGAAAGGTATAGATTTTGATGAAATATTTTCTCCTGTTACTAAAATGACTTCAATTAGGACTATTTTAAGTCTTGTGGTAGTAGAATGTTTGCATCTTGAACAATTACATGTAAAAACTACTTTTCTCCATGCGGATTTGGAGGAAGAGATTTATATGCAGCAGCCAGAGGGGTATGAGGTCAAAGGGAAGGAGAATTTGGTATGCGGGTTAAAGAAGAGCTTGTATGGCCTAAAGAAAGCTCCAAGGAAGTGATATTTGAAGTTTGACAAGTTTATGACAGAACAAGTTTATAGTAGATATCATTTTGATCACTATGTTTATTTTAAAAGGCTAGAAAATGGAAGTTATATTATCTTGCTATTGTATGTAGATGGCATACTTGTTGTAGGGTCTAATATGCAGGAAATAAATGTTCTCAAGAATAAATTAGATAATTCATTTGCGATAAAGGATTTGGGTGCTACAAAAAAAATCCTTGGTATGAGAATAACAAGAGATAGAAAAAATCACAAATTGACTTTGTCTTGGGGTGAGTAAATAGAGAATATGTTTGATCCAGGTGGATATTGGTGGCCACCCACCTATTCCAACTGGATTCTCTTGATTATTTTTAGTTCATCATGTTCTTTTGTACTTCTTTGTAATTGTGGGTTCTGCACTTCTGGGGTTGTCTGAAGCACTACACATATTCCAGGCGGATATTGGTGGCCACCCATCTAATCCAACTGTCTTATTTTGTATGTTTTCATGTCATCACATCTTGTTGTACTTCCAGAGTTGTTTTGGGGCCATAAACATTGTTTTTTTGGCTCCCCAAAGTCAAACTTTAGATGAAGTTAGATTTTGACAGTGTATTGTTTATTTCTCTGAAAGACCTTTCCAACGGGATATCACGCACCTAAAATGGAGGTCATATGCAAAATTTATGACCTCGAGAAGTTGAGGTACGAACTTACCCATAAGAGCCCACATAAATTTTGGTGTTTCACCTTCTAGGGTTAGGTTTTTTGGATGTATAGGGTTTGAAATTCATAAGTAATATCAAAAAGGGCTCTGAAGACTCATTGTAATGATTCTTCTTAGACGGATGCGGGTAGCAGCCACATATCTTCTCAAAGATAGCTACCACCATTCAAGAAAGTGTTTTAGTTCAACAGTTTTACAATTTCATCCTATTTCATGGATTTACGATTGGAACGAACTGAATAATTTACTGAATATAATAAACACGAAGATATGAAGAAAAACACAGATATCTACAGAACAATATATTATATTGAATAAATGAAATAGGCCAAAACTGTAAAAATGTTCAACTGAAACAGTTTCTCGAATGGTGGTAGTTATCTTTAAGAATAGATGTGGCCACTATGTGCATCCTTCTGAGCAAAATCATTACAACGAGGATCTAGAGGCATTTTTTATATTACTCATGAATTCCAAAACCTTATAAATCCAAAAACCTAACCCTAGGAGGTAAAATGCCAAAAGTTATTTGGGCCCCTATGGGTAAGTTGGTACCTCAACTTCCTGGAGCTCGTTCAATTCATTCTACTCCTAAATATGGACCAGTGGTATCATAGCGGTATGCTCTTCATATATTTTTCTTCGTGCATGTCCCTGGCAAGATTTGGGTACAAGAAGTTTAGACTCAAACCAATCAAGTCGTTGCAATATCGGTCATGTCGATCCCAACATCAAACCATGGCGAAAAAAAAGAAATATGATGGAGCAAGAGATCCTTTTAAAATGTTTCTCAAGGAATCCCTCACTCAAGAAAGGAATGAAATGATGGAAAAATTTGCATAGATCCTTCGACGACTATCCACAGAAGAAGAATCTTCATCAAGCGGCATGCAACCCCCTACAAGGTACAGGTAAATTTTGATATTACGTTATTTGAAGGACTGATAGATGCATATGTTGTAGATAAATGCTTGAATCTGCTCGAAGGGTATTTTTCGGTCCACAATTTTTTCGATAGTGAAAATATTACTTTTTCACTCCTCAAGGTCGTCCCCCATGTTAAGGACTGGTGGGATACTTACTCTGAGCAAAGGGCCATAGAGGAGTCAAAAATATTTTTGGTTTCCCCTACATGGGATTCCTTTCGGGATGCAATTAAAGAACAATACTACATATTTGGAAGCTACACGGACCAATACACCTGATGGACCACCCCGCGTTAAGAAAGGGACCAAACAGTACCAGATTTCACCAATAATTTCCATACCCTATGCACCAAATTGGGTATCAAAGACTCTGAGCAACATCTGGTGAAAAAATATCATGGTTTTTTACATAGGTACATTCAAATAGAAATGGAGTTTATGGACATTGCCTCATTGGGTACAGATTATAGATATGTTGTCAAGATCGAGCAGAAATTTAAGCAGAAAAGGAGAGATTTTCGATCTACAAACTCCTCACAACCGAAGTAGGGAAAAGGTAGCCCCAACCCATATGGAAAGGGACAGATAAAATATGGCCACTCTCAGGACAACCAGTCCAAGACACAACATAAGAAGGGAAATGAAAACATGAAGAAGGACATGGGAAAATGGTGTGAATACCATAAAATCCCTTGGTACAACACTGAAGAATGTCGCTCCAAGAAGTCACTTGTGGTCGAGTTAAAGGAATCCAAGTCTGAGTCTGATTCTAACTTCGAATAAAATCCAGAAGGAGGGTAAGCATATTATCTATGTGGAACCCATTGCCACTGTCGCTACCACCAAATTCCAGCCAAGCGAGCCAGAAGAACTAGAGGAAGGGGAACACCTTTTTCACTTACAGATGTGGGTATAGGGGGCTCCGCTTCATTTCATTTTCAATAGCGACAGTCAGAAGAAATTGATATCATCATAGGTCATCAAGAGATTAGACCTGTTGACGACACCACACCCACAACACTACACCATCGGTTGGCTTCACCAAGGAAGATATCTTTGTGCCACCCAATAGTATGGTCTTCCCTACGACATCAAGCCTTTCAAAGACGAGGTATTGTGTGATATTTCTCCCCTTGAAGTTTGTGATGTTCTTTTAGGAAAACCATATTTGTGGAAGCGTCATGCTATGTATGAGTCTAGACCCTGCAATGTTATTATTACTTTGGGTACACAATTGTACGGGATACTAGAGGTAGCGCCTCCCACCGCTATTTCTTTAATCTCTGCTAAGAAATGCAGTAAGGTCATTTCAAAGGCTAGGAAGTTTGTCTTATTTGTGATCCATGCTCACAGTAAGAAGAAGGTCATCGCCACATTCATGTCCTCTACATAGAGCCTCTCTTTACAGCAGAAGAAAGTGGACAGGATTGTGGAAGAGTACAAAGATATCTTCTCCTCACCCACCAGGGTACCGACGCACTGCTAAGTCAAGAATCCAATTGATCTGACCCCTAGTGCACCTCTTCCTAATGGACCAGTCTATCGTCGCTCATTGATAAAAAATGATGAAATCAAGCATCATATCCAAGAGATTCTTCAAAAAGGGCATATTAGACTCAACTCCCCCCCTTGCGGAATCCCTATTGTACTGGTGCAAAAGAAGGACAGGACTTGGCGACTTTGCATTGATTATAGAGCATTAAAAAAATCACAGTCAAGAACCGGTACCCAATTCCCAGGAATGATGACCTTCTTGNCATACCCTTTGGCTTAACAAATGCACCAGCCACTTTCATGAGATTGATGGATGATGTTTTGAGACCCTTCACCAACTCTTTTGTAGTGGTATATTTGGATGAAATCCTCATCTTCAACAGAACTTGGGAGGAGTACATGCAACATATTTAGCGGGTTTTGAGCACTCTATGGCAACACAAGATATATGACAACCTGGAAAAATGATCCTTTGGAATGACCAGGGTCCAATACTTGTGCTACATTGTTAATGAGCATGGGGTACATGTTGATCCAACTAAGATCCAAGTCATCCTTGACTATCCATCCCCGACCACACTCACCAAGCTTCAGAGCTTCTTGGGACTAACCAACTTCTACTGATGGTTCATGTTGGGCTTCTCCCATATTGCATGGGACCTCAGCCAAGTGAACAAGGGTGGTGGTAGGGAAACGTTTGGGTGGGGGAAGGAACAACAATGAGCATTTGATGATCTAAAGCATCTCTTGTGTGAAAATCCAGTACTCTCATTTCTCGATCTACAACAATCGTTTGAGATTGAGATAGATGCATTTGACTATGTTGTAGGTGCAGTTCTCACTCAGCATGGTCATCCGGTGGCATACCATAGTGAGACACTCTCATATACTATCTGTAAATACCCCACCTATGACAAAGAAATGTATTCCATTGTTCGATCATGTCATCAATGGAAACATTATATTCTAGGAAAGGATATGATCATCCACACTGATCACAAGCCTCTACAGTTCATACAGACATAGGGGAAATTGAAAAACAATTGCCATCAGAAGTGGTCTACCTACCTGCAGCAGTTCCATATAAACATCAAGTATAAGAGAGGGAGCTCAAATAATGTTTCTAATTGCCTCATTCAACATCTCGTGGCTGAACTCACCACTAAGCTCCATTCTTGTGGACATGAGGCATCTGAGTGGCCCCAACTTTATCAAAAAGATCCAGACTTCACCACCACCTATTATCTCTTGGGTACAGGTGTGACTGTCATTAATTTTCACATTCAAGATGGACTGTTATTCCATCTGGTCCATCTATGTGTTCCTACAAGAAAGTGTGCAAATATGATTTGGGAATCCCACTACAATCGGATGGCAGGACATTTTGGCATGGAGAAAAAGGTGGTCATTCTACAAATACTTTTTTATTGGCCAAAACTTTGACAGGATGTCAACTAGTATATTAGATCTTGCACTTCATGTGCCATTACCAAGCTAGCCATCAAGAAGTAAGGATTATACACCCAGCTTCTTACTCCTGAGAATCCTTGGGAATCCATCTCAATGGATTACATGTCTGGACTTCCATCCACCAAGAAATGAAATGATTTTGTATTTGTGGTAGTTGATCGATTTTAGAATATGTCCATCATCACATCTTCCAAGAAGAATATCATAGTGGCAGATGCTTCCAATCTCTTCTTCGAACGAGTATGGGTCCATTTTTAGATACCACAGTCCATCATATCTAACTAGGACAACATGTTCCTCAGCACATTTTGCTCGAGTATCAGGTCATTGTTGGACACCAAGCTCACTAAATCCACTTCTTTCCACCCCCAAATAGACGACCAAACATAGGTCTTCAATCAGATGATTGTGAACATCCTTTGCATGTACAACTCCAAGAATCCACATACATGGGATGAGAGTCTCCCCTATGTTTAGTATAGTTACAACAGGGCTCTCCATAGCTCCACTGACCATAGCCCATTTCAGGTGGGGCTGGGATTCTAACCCTTGGGTCCTATTGATGTTGCACTACCTCTTTCCACCACATAGATAGAATCTTCCCATGTTCAGTCTGAGATTGACAAAGCCACCAAATTCATTGAGAGAATTCAACACATCCGCCAACATGTCCATGATATTTTGTAGAAAGCCAATGCTAAGTACAATAAGCGCCATGATCAACATATGGTACCACACCAGTTTCAAGTTGAAGACAAAGTTTGGTTACATTTATAGAAGGAGTGTCTTAAAGGGCCTCATCGGAAGCTTCGCCAACTTCACTATGGACTTTACACTATCACCAAGGTTGTGGGTAGCAATTCTTTTGAGCTCAACACTCCACCCTTCATTGGATGGCACCCAATGTTCAATGCGGACACCCTTCAGCCATATTTCCAACCATTAATGGACACCTCAGATATCGTAGAACAACTAACACTAATAGATCTCAACCCTAACTGAATGGAACAAGAATCCACTAATCAGATCATGGACACATAGGTCAAGGTCACTCGCCAACAAAGGATCCAGCTTTGTTAGGTTGTCAAGGTAGGGAATCTCCTACAACAAGAAAAGTGGCTCACCTGGGCCAAATTCAACATAATTTTCCTCACCTGATGGGGGAACTCAACGTAATGGAGACCATTTCTTCTTAATGGGGAAGGATTGATCCAGGTGGATATTGGTGTCCACCCACCTACTCCAACTGGCTCCTCTTGATTGTTTTTAGTTTAGCACATTCTTTTGTACTTCTTTGTAATTGTGGGTTCTAAACTTCTGGGGATGTATGAATCCCTAAACATATTCATGATGGATATTGGTGGCTTCCCATCTAATTCAACTGAATTATTTTGTATGTTTTCATGTCAGCACATCTTTTTGTACTTCCAGGGACATTTTGGGGCCTAAAACATTGTTCTTTTAGCTCACCATAGTCAAACTGTAGACAAAGTCAAAGTTTGATTGTGTGATGTGTAGTTCTATGAAAGACCTTTCCAATAGGCTATCACACACCTAAAATGGAGGTCGTACGCAAAAGTTACGACCCCAGGAAATTGAGGCACCAACTTACCCATATGGGCCCACATAAATTTTGGCGTTTCACCTCCTAGGGTTAGTTTTTTGGATGTCTAGGGTTTTGGAATTCATAAGTAATATTAAAAATGCCTTTGGAGCCTCATTGTAATGATTATGCTCAGACGAATAAGTGTAGCAGGCACATCTCTTCTCAGAGATAGCTACCACCATTTGAGAAAGTGTTTAATTTCAACATTTTTACAGTTTCATCCTATTTCATTTATTCAGTAGAATATATTGTCCACTAGATATCTGTGTTGTTCTTCATATCTTTGTTTTTATTATACTCAGTCTGTTAATCAATTTGTTCCGCTCCTAAATATGGATCAGTGTTGAAGAGGTCTAGAATGCAGAATGCAAAACTAGTTAGTACACCTTTGACCATCCATTTCAAATTACCTAAGGAAATGTGTCCCAAGACACAAGAAGAGATAGAATACATGTCCAAATTCCCTTATTCATCAGCAGTTGGAAGCTTGATGTATGTGATAGTTTTCACAAGACCAGATATTGCACATGCAGTGGGAGTTGTGAGCAGGTATATGAACAATCTAGGTAAAGAACATTGGGAGGCAGTAAAGTGAATTCTCAGGTATAGGAGAGGTATTGCTACTCAAACATTATGTTTTGAAGATTCAGAAATTGTTCTATAGGGATATGTCGATTCAGATATGGGAGTTGATAAAGATAGCAGGAGGAGCACCATGGGCTATGTTTTTATTGTAGGTGGAACAACAGTAAGTTGTATTTTGAAACTGCAAAAAAAAATCAATTTCAACAACAGAGGTAGAGTATGTTGTTGCTACAAAGTCTATTAAAGAGATGATTTGGTTACAGAGGTTTATGGAGGAATTGGGAAAGAAGAAAGAGAATATAAGGTTGTACTCTGACAATGAGAGTTCCATTCATCTTGCAAAGAAATCATCCTTCCATTCGAAGACTAAGAATATACAGCTCAGGTACCATTTCATACGGTCTGTCTTGGAAGATGGACATTTGAAATTGGAAAAGATACACACTACCCAGAATCTTACAGACATGTTAACTAAGGGAGTAACCAGGGAGAAATTGACTTCCTTCTTAGTTTCAGTTGGTCTTCAAGCATGAATATGCAGATGATAAATTTGCAGGTCCAAGAAGGATCATAGTCTAGTAGATACAACAATGATGGAGGTGTTGAGATTAGTCTCCTAGTGGGAGATTGTTGGTTGTGGAGCTTGATTATCTTCCTGATTTAGAGGTATTTTTTTTCAACCGTGTTTATACCCCATGAAGACTTTACACCTCAGAAGAATGTACACTACTCCATGAAAGAGAGTGCAGGGGGGGTTACCCCCCCTGTGGGGTCTGAGGGGGCTATCCCCCCAGTTGGGGGGTCCGGGGACAAGTGGGCCCCTAACGGGGGTTCAGGGGTGAATCCCCCAAAGGAAAAATTTCCTTGTAAATGTATATTGTAATTTCAAAGTAAATTTAGACCATTCATTATAAGGTCGCAGATATGATGGTAGAAGTTATGTTAGGTTTTTTTCCCCTAGAAGGAAACCTTATTTTATGAGGGAAATGTATTATGGCTATGTATCATTATTGTGAATATTGTATTCTGAGTGAGGAGACTGTGAGAGAAAGAAGAGTAAGTTACAGTTTGTGTGTTGTAGGTTGTATCCCTTCATTTGTTGGATAATAATAAAGGAATGAACTAAAAATTTCTCTAGTGGACATATCCCACACTAGATGAACCACTTATATATGTCTCTATTGTATTTTGTATCTTGTGTGATTTATTTCTGCATTTGTTTTATTTTATTGCTCCGTGATACAATTTTTTAACAACTGGTATCAGAGAAAAAGGTAACTTGTAGGAAAAAAGGTTCTTGGTTTGAGTGGGAGAAATGGCAGAACATGGAAAGTTTAGGGTCAAGAAATTTAAAGGCCAAAACTACCAGTTATGCAAGATGCATATGGAAGATTATTTATAACAGATAGATATATTCCTACCATTGGGTGATATAGAAAAGAAGCCAAAGACCATGAAGGAAGAATAATGGGAGGTTCTTGACAGAAAGGCACTAGGAATGATACGTATGAGCCTGGAAGCATCAGTATATTTCAATATTTAGAAAGAAAATACAACGAAGGATTTGATGGACGCATTGGCTAAATTGTATGAAAACCCTCGACGTCCAATAAGGTATTTCTAATGAAGATATTATTTAATATGAATATTTCAGGAGATGGGTCTATTGCAGATCATTCAAATGAATTTAATATGGTTACTAATCAACTAACTTATGTAAAAGAGAACTTTGATGATGAGGTCAAGGCTCTTCTAATCTTGTGCTCATTGCCAGAAAGTTGGAACGACTTGGTCATGGTTGTAAGTAACTCTATCTCTGGTTCAAACACTTTAAAATTTGATGATGATGTTGGTGTTATCCTTAGTGAGGAAATGCAACGGAAAACCACAGGTGAGACATCAGGTAATGCGTTGAACATGGAGAACAGGGGAAGACACAAGGATAGAGGAAAGGGCTCAAGGAAGCACAAGAATTTTAGGAAGGGCTGACCCAAATCCAGACTTGGAAATATAGAGTTTTGGAATTGTGGGAAGAAAGGACATTTTAAGAAAGACTGCAGATCTCCAAAGAAACAAAGAGATGGACAGTAGGAGAAAAACCAGGAAGCAAATGTAACAGGTGATGTATTACAAGATTCTTTGATTCTTTCTATAAATAGAATTTATGAGTCTTGGGTAGTAGATTCATGGGTTTCATTTCATGCCACACCCCATAGGAAACATTTTCTAGATTATGATCAAGGTGGTTTTGGACAGGTTCATTTAGGTGATGATGCACCTTGCAAAATTGTTGGAATGGAAAGGTAAAAATAAAGAAAAGGAATGGAAACCAATGGTTGTTGAAAGAGGTAATACATGTTCTAGATCTAAGGGAAAATCTAATTTCAACAGGGTAGTTGGCAACTGAATGTTGTATATCCATATTTACAGATAAAGTGTGGAAGGTCACTAAAGGATCAATGTTGATACAAAAAGGAGAGAAGGTAGGTACATTGTATTTATGTAATGGTAATACTGAGTCTAGGGATCATTTAAGAGAAAGAGGGGATTAACCCTTTGTTACAGTTGCAGAAGACCAGGACATATGGCTAAGAAATGCCCTAGTAGAAGACCCAGTTGCCTCTGTTGCAAATCTATGGACCATGAAGCATTGTATTTCTATAGAATGATTGCTAAGGTTTTAAGGATGAATATGAGACAAGAAGACCACGAGAAAGGTCAAGAAACTGAGATTATGGAAGAACCCCGGAAACAATCAGAAAAGGTATTTCTACAGATGCAAGAAACCATGAATGACTACTGACATATCATCTTATCAGAGATATTCAAAGAAAAGAGTGCATTGAAACAAGAATAGGAGACTTCGACATTGACTGTGTTCTGTATGAGGAAACACAGGTGAATATCATGACAGAAAGAACTTGGAAACTTTTAGGGGAGCCTGTTATGATTTCTTCATTGGGAGGAATGTGCTTATTCAGAGGAAAGTTGATAACCCTATGTGGAAGACTTACCCAGATATCTATGAGTGCTCATGGAACTTCGACAGAGGAATAATTTGAAGTTGTTAAATTTATTGAGAACAACGCTCCATTTTCTATGTTACTAGGAAAACCTTGGATTGAAGGAGATCAGGCTAGAAGGAAAGAAGAAGAAATCTTAGAACAAAAGAAGCAAGAGTTGAAATATTTCATGACTAGGAGGATCGCACACTTGATTGAAGAATAGGAGAATCGAGCGAAGCTATTTAAAACTAGAGACTTGAATGTCAAAGTGGGAAGAACACTATAATACCTACAGAAGACAGAAGTACCTATTCCAAATATAGATGAAGTATTACCCCTGATTTCTAGGAAAGAATCTCAACAACGCGAAGTTACTCTGCCAAAAGAAGATAAGAATCAGAATGGAAAAAGGAATTGTAAGACGAAGCTCACTGGAAAGAAGGCTAGAAAACTAAGTAAGAAGAGAGCTAAGATTGAAAATTTACAGAAGGTTCTCGAGGTAACTTCGCAAAAGGAAAATTGCAAAATTGAAACTTCGTTGGAATATCATAACAACAGTACATGGCACTTCGATATGGTGAAGAAATATAGTCGTTGGGAACAATATAACCATTTGACTGACGGCCCAAATGGGTAGAAAGGCATTTATGGTCAAAAATTTCACCACCAGACCGTTGGGACTGTGCCATAATGGACAGAACTGACTTAATGAAGGATTTTCACCTGTTGTAAGAGATCTGTTGCCAATTTATCTAGTTATCTTGTCATGCCATGCAACGAGAAAACGTTTTCCAACTGTGACTATCTAATCCCATAGAATAGTTGATTTTGCATAGTGATCACCACGTTATTTCCATCTATCACGTTGCATTGAGAAGTTACCTTTTGAACCGAGATATTCAACCACGAGCGTGCATGTTCGAAGAACTTAGCGCGCTCGAAGATTCTGTGAAGGAAGCACTCATCAATCTCATTACTGAGAGAGTCATGTTCTAAAGAGTGACGTATGTGGGTGCACAAGCATCATCAATGAGAGGAGTGAAATCCTATTCATCGACTGCTCACAAAGCCGTACCATCTCGACCATCAACGGAAAAGAGAACAAAACACAGAGATGACCTAGAAAATGCGAAGCTGATTCCGACCATATTGCCCAACTACATCCTGCCTATATCCAGCGCGGTGAGTCGTGATAGTGTGCTAAGGGATTTTGAGTACACCATGGTTAATGCATACCTCCCGAAGGGGATACATGCAATTTGAGCACAGCAGGACAAGATCACAGTGTTGAAGTTCAATGACTTCAAGCTCAGAGATCACAAGAGCTATAGTATGCTCACCCCATATAAATATCTGGCCAAGACGAAGGGGAAGAACTCAAATATAATCCCTTAGCCATGGATGATGAACCTCGCACAGTCCACCCTATTAAATGTAATGAAAATCCCACACTTTGGAAGGCACCAGGAAGTCAATGCCTATGTCAAGCTATTGCTTTCATGTTACCATGTTAGCTACTTATGGCTAGACCATCGTATCACAGTCAATCCTACATTGATCTATAGGATCACATGATCAAGTATGTAAGGACTCGACCCACAGGAGTTCTATCCAGGAAAAGCCAAAGATCGCACACTAGCAAAAAAGATCAAGGATACATATGGCGATGTTGAAAAGGGGACGTGAGGCTATAAGGCAGCCTCCATCCAGAATGGTGTGGTGCGCCTAGCCTGCCAGCTAATAGCTAGAAATTTAATAAGGAAGAACAGAACTACACAGGTCACAGGCTTTGTCCTTGACCTCACAAGGAAGTGTGTGGAAGGTCTACAAATGAACTAGGTGAAGTACCTAGTTAATCAACTGGA
>JASDQU011376848.1:24332-35374 GCA_032191745.1 Picea mariana
GATATACGAGAGAATGTGTGAGTGTGAGAGGGAGAGAGAGGAAGACAAAAAATGGGGTAGAGATAGAGGAAGACAGAGAGGGGGGTAGAGAGAGATTGTGATAGGTATATAGAGAGGTCTAGAGTGAGATGGAGTGAGAGAAAGAGAGAAGAAGAGAGGTCAAGCGTGTGATACAAATTAAGTAATTTAAATTACTCACAATCGATATTATATGAGAGAATGTGTGAGAATGTGAGAGTGTGTGTGTGAGAGAGAGAGAGACAGAGAGAGTCACATGGATATAGAGATAGAGAAGAATATTGGAGGTTGTGAGTGAGATGGAAAGGAAGGGAGGTAGGAATGGGGTACAAAGAGAGGGAAGTAGATATAGGTGCAATGGAAGGTCGAGGCACATGCTAATAATGTCATTAAAAATGAAAAATACAACTTATCTTGTTGGATCTCTCCCTCCCTTAGCTCGTTCTCTCCCTCTCTCCCTCCATGCATAAGAACAAAATACCTCCACTTCGACTCTAGTATACCCATCTAATCCTAGGCCCCTATGGCCTATACTTAACCCAAATTAACCCTGACCCCCCCCCTCCCCCACACCCTAGCCTAGCTAAGCTCCTTATGGTCTTAGCTCTTCCTATGGTATTATAAAACCAGGATCGCAGAGAAATAAAATAAAACAAATGCAGAAATAAAACACATAATATACACAATACAATAGAGACATAGATATACGTTTTTCACCTACTGTAGGCTACATCCACCAGAGAAATTTCCAGGTCCTTCCTTTATTATTATCCAGAAAATGAAGTGATACAACCTACAACACACCCGCTGTAACTTCCTCTTCTTTCTCTCAAAGTCTCCTCACTTAGAATAAAATATTATCAATAATGATACATAGCCGCAATACATTTCCCTCATAAAAGAGGGTTTCCTTCCAGGGAAAAACACCCTAACATAACTTCTACCATCATATCTGTGAACTTATAATGAATGATCCATATTTACTATGAAATTACAATATACATTTACAAGGAAATTTTTCCTTTTGGGGCTTTGCCCCTGAACCCCCTCCAGGGGCCTGCTTGACCTTGGATCCCCCAGCCGAGTGATATCCCCCTCAAACCCCGCAGGGGGTTAACACCCCCTGCACTCCCCCACATGGATGAGTGTAAAGTCTTCTAGGGTGTGAATTATTCATGGGGTATAAACACGGTTGAAAATAAATACATTTGAATCAGGAAGATAATGAGGCTCCACAACCAACAATCTCCCACTTGGAGACTGATCTCAAAAACTCCACCATTGTTGTATCTGTTGGACTATGATCCTTCTTGGGCCTGGAAAATTTCTCATCTTCATCTTCATGCTTGAAGACCAACTAAAAATGAGCGGGAACTCAATTTCTCTCTGGTTACTCCCTTAGTTAACATGTCTGCAGGATTCTGGCTAGTGTGTATCTTTTCCAACTTCAAATGTCCATCTTCCAAGACATATCATATGAAATGGTACCTGATATGTATATTCTTAGTCTTTGAATGGAAGGTTGAGTTATTTGCAAGATGAATGACACTCTCACTGTCACAGTACAACCTGCTATTCTCTTTCTTCTTTCTCAATTCCTCCATAAACCTATGTAACCAAATCATCTCTTTACTAGCCTTTGTAGAAGCAACATAATTTTCCTATGTTGTTGAATGGGAAACAACCTTTTGTAGTTTCGAAATCCAACTAACTATTGTTCCACATACAGTAAAAACATACCCTATGGTGCTCCTCCTGCTATCTTTATCACCTGCCATATTTGAATCAACATATCCTTGTAGAACAGTGTCTGAAACTTCAAAACATAATGCATGAGTAGAATTACCTCTCAAATACCTGAGAATCCACTTTACTTCCTCCCAATGTTCTTTACCTAGATTGTTCATATACCTTCTCACAACTCCCATTGCATGTGTAATATATGGTCTTTTGCAAACCATCGCATACATCAAGTTGCCAACTGTTGATGAATAAGGGACCTTGGACATGTATTCTATCTCCTCCTATGTCTTGGGACACATTTCCTTAGTTAATTTGAAATGGCTGGCCAAAGGTGTACTAACTAGTTTACAATGTCAATTTGCAATTTTTCATGTCTCTTGTTATTCTCATACCAAGGATTTTCTTTGCAGTACCCAAATCCTTCATCGCAAATGAATTAGAAAATTTCTTCTTGCGAACATTTATATACTACATATTAGACCCTGCAAAACGAATGTCATATACATACAATAGCAAGATAATATAACTTCCATTTTCTATCCTTTTAAAATAAACATAGTGATTAGAATGACATCTATTATAATCTTGTTTTGTCATAAACTTGTGAAACTTCAAATACCACTGCCTTTGAGCTTTCTTTAGGCCATACAAGCTCTTCTTTAATCTGCATACCAAATTCTCCTTCCCTTTGACCTGATACCCATGAGGCTATTGCATATAAATCACTTCCTTCAAATCCCCATGGAGAAAAGTTGTTTTTACATCTAACTGTTCAAGATGAAAATATTCTACTGCCACAAGACTTAAAATAGTCCTAATTGAAGTCATTTTAGTAACAGAAGAAAATATTTCATCAAAATCTATACCTTTCTTTTGTGCAAACCCCTTTACAACAAGTCTATCCTTCTATTCGCTTTTTTCCTCCATCTTCTTTAGTCAACTTGTAAACCCATTTATTTTTCAATGCTCTTTTTCCTACAGGCAACTGAAAAAAGTCCCAAGTATGGTTATTTACCAAGGAATCCATTTCCTCTTTCATACCTTGCTCCCACTTATTTTTGGTGTCTACCTGCATTGCCTCTTCATAACATTATGGTTCACCATAATCAATCAACAATAAATAATATAATGAAGGAGAGTATCGTTCAGGGGGTCTACTTAACTTTGTAGATCTTCTAACAACACTTGCAGGATTTTGAGGTACCTGCTGCTCCTGTTGTTGTACATTTTGATTTTCTGGTACCTTTGGAATTTCTTTTTCAGTGATCTCATCAAGCATTGTGTATTCTGGTTTTTATTTTTCCTGCTTCTTTCCCTGCAATTGATACATGTACATGACCATCTCATTGAATATGATATCTCTACTCCTAATGATTTTTTGATTTTCATAATCCCATAAGAGAGAACCAAAATCATTAACACTGTATCTAATAAAGGTACACTTCTTGGATTTTACCTCAATCTTTGTTCTATTTTCTTTATCAATATGGACAAATCCTTCACAACTGAAAGTCTTCAAAAAATAATAGATTACCTTTTTACCTGTCCATTCTTCCTTTGGAATTCCACCATCCAAAGAGCTTGAAGGTCCTCTACTTATTAAGTAAATAATAATATTTACAACATATTCCCATAATTGTAAGGACAAACCATCATGCAATCTCATACTCCTTGCATGCTCCATTATTGTCCTGTTCATCCTTTTTGACACACCATTTTACTTTGGTGTTCCTAGAACTATATTCTCTCTACGAATCCCATGGTATGAACTTTATCATAAAAATCCTTGCTGCAATATTCACCTGCATTGTCTGATTTGAGACACTTCAACCTCTTTCCTATCTCATTCTCAACCAAATATTTCCATTTCTTAAAAGTATAAAAAACATCATATTTTTGTCGAATGCAATAAACCAAAGTTTTTCTAGATGCATCATGTTGGCATAGGGNTTTCATACCTTGCTCCCACTTATTTTTGGTGTCTACCTGCATTGCCTCTTCATAACATTATGGTTCACCATAATCAATCAACAATAAATAATATAATGAAGGAGAGTATCATTCAGGGGGTCTACTTAACTTGGTAGATCTTCTAACAACACTTGCAAGATTTTGAGGTATCTGCTGCTCCTGTTGTTGTACATTTTGATTTTCTGGTACCTTTGTAATTTCTTTTTCAGTGATCTCATCAAGCATTGTGTATTCTGGTTTTTATTTTTCCTGCTTCTTTCCCTACAATTGATACTTGTACACAACCTTCTCATTGAATATGACATCTCTACTCCTAATAATTTTGTGATTTTCATAATCCCATAAGAGAGAACCAAATCATTAACACTGTATCTAATAAAGGTACACTTCTTGGATTTTTCCTCAATCTTTGTTCTATTTTCTTTATCAATATGGACAAATCCTTCATAACTGAAAGTCTTCAAAAAAGAATAGATTACCTTTTTACCTGTCCATTCCTCCTTTGGAATTCCACCATCCAAAGAGCTTGAAGGTCCTCTACTTATTAAGTAAATAACAATATTTACAACATATTCCCATAATTGTAAGGACAAACCATCATGCAATCTCATACTCCTTTCACACTCCATTATTGTCCTGTTCATCCTTTCTGACACACCATTTTACTTTGGTGTTCCTGGAACTATATTCTCTCTACGAATCCCATGGTATGAAATTTATCATAAAACTCCTTGCTGCAATATTCACCTCCATTGTCTGATTTGAGACACTTCAACCCTATCTCATTCTCAACCAAATATTTCCATTTCTTAAAAGTATAAAAAACATCATATTTTTGTCGAATGCAATAAACGCAATTTTTTCTAGATGCATCATGTTGGCATATGGGCAGACCTAGGGTTCACCTCTACAAAAGTGCACCAACAAGACCCTAACTACCGGCCCTTTCGACAACACCTAGGAGGTAGATGAAGTCTCACCCGAGGTAGAGGCAGGGGTGGTTGTAGGACTCTGCAACCTTAGCTGGGACAAATCTGTGATTAACACTTAACAACAATTATCATTCATCAATATCCAGTCTTAGTTACAATGCAATTAAATCCTAACTACAGAGCATCATAGTATTCATTCAGATCTAAGGTACTTAAGCACTAAGCATGTGTACATAAGTCATATCTAACATCCATCCATATTATTAAGCACTAAGCATCAACAGATCATTCATCTATATTAAAGCACTAAGCAAATAAACACATAAACAAATTAATACATCGCACAAAGCATAGCAACATAGCATGTTCATGGTTCACCCCCACCCTGGGGATACATCCACCAACTCTTCTCTTATTTATTATCTTTGGTCAAGCTTCTTACAGGAACATAGCATCCAATTTCTACTCTGCAGAAGATAAGAGATCTGCGTGCACTTCGCCAGATCCTCCTTCTTCTAGCTAGGTTACAACATCAAGCCTTCACACAATCTCTTATAGTTACTTGCACTAGCCTTGCAAGCCTCACATAGTATGCACAAAGCACTTACAACTCTTGATCACATAGATCCAACTCTAGCACTTAGCACACTGGCCTACTAGGTCTCTTCCCCCCCTTTCATACATCGCTTAACTACTTATTGATACATTACAAAATAGGCCTAAACATGGGTAAACCCATGGGTCGACATACCATACCCATTACATAATCCCGAATCCCAAAAAGGGCACTAAAAGGGGTCAAGATCCCACAATCTCCACTTTGTCTTGCGCTCCACCTTCAATATCTTTTTGAAGTCCCCAAAATTAGGTCAAACATGACCAAGGATCCTCAAAAATTGGTCAAGGGCCAACATGCCCCCAACACTCACCTGTGACTTATCCCAAGTCACTCTGATATGACTAGTTCTTCTTCAAAATCCTCGATCTTGGCTCGAGATAATTTGACTTGTTACTGTGCCACAGACTCCTGTTCAACGAAGTCTTGTATGACTGCTTCGTTGACATGTCCCTCTAGGTGCTGTTCAGCTGCAGTGACGACTTGCTCCAGTTCCGCTCCTTGAACTTCGATCTTTGTGAACAATTGGTAAGCCTCATCCTGTATAGGTTGGAACCTCTGAGTTACTTCCATAACTCTGCTCTAAATAGTGTGGATCTACTGCTGGACAATGCACTGCTCTTGGGATCGCTTCATTCTTTCCACAACTGACAGGGGCTTCAACTGTGCCTGTATTGTCTCTGCTTGCTACTTCGCTTCCTGCAGTTGTGAGTCCAATGAATTCAATTATGGATTCTTAGTGAGTCACTCATACGTTTGGGCATTGCAATCACTCAGTTTCTTTCATTCCATGGTAAGGGATTTGATTCTTTCAACTACACTTCAAGCAGTTGCTTCTCTTTGATCCCTTACATCCTATGGGGTGTCGGGTACAGTGAGGAGATCTAAGTCTGCTATTCATTGTTGTAGCTGCTGGATAGCTTCTATGAGCTTCTCTACTTGATGCGTGACTCGGTCTTCTGCCTGTGGTTCTAATCTTGTCACAGAGTGGAGGGCTCTGTTGAATGCTTCTTTCACTTCGAGTTTCTTTGCGAGAAAAAAATCTTTTTCTTGTTGCATCTATGCTTTCTCTTATTCAAACTTCGCCTGGAGAGCAACCTTCTCCTCTTCTGAAAATCTACGTTGTTCTATGATTATTCCTTGCACTCACTTCAAGGCCTGGGTGGCTTGTTCTATTTCTTCTTGAGTGCGACGAAGGTGAGCTTCAACCGCATCAGCTAGTCGGTGGAGTTGGGCTAGTTCATCTCCCAACTCTAGTTCTCCTAATGACATGGGCGGAGTGGTCACTACGCAGCTGGACTGAAGGACCTGTTGTACCCCTCCGAATTCAAACTTAATTATGTTGTACATTTCCTCTTGCTCAGCTTCTTGTTTCTCCATGATTTCTAGCAAAGCGTCATTTAGGGCTGCTATGATGAAGTCAAAATCATCAGTAGTGAGAACAATCTTCATCTTGGTCATGGTGGCTTTCGATTTCTTCCGAGAAGAAGGTTTCAAGGGGAAAACCTTCCTCTTCTTCAGGGGATCAACCTCATCTCTAGGCGGTGTTACTTCGCCTAGCTTCTGTTGAACTCCTTTTCCATTTATCTCTTCATCATCACCCTCTTGGTTAGGTGATATTGAAGTACTTTTTCTTGAGGCACTGCTTAAATATTGGACCTCTTCGGTCTTCTTCATTTTGCTGGGTCTGGGTGTATCATGTTCTTTGTGTGTGGTCTCAGGGCTGTCAGGGTCAGACATCTCTGTAGGGTTTGCCGGAATAAGGAGGTTTGCCGACCAATCCTTAGTGATCTCCTCAAGGTCTTCTTTTGTGAGTTTGTAGTACGACTGAAGTTGCTCCTTATGTTCATCGGCTCACACTATAATGTATATGAAGTGCCAATTTGCGCAGAACTTTATCAGGGGTCGGAACCTCTGTAGGGTGTTTAGATTCATGCGAGGTTCAAATTCAATGTCTCTCTTCAACTGAAGGTAATATGTGTGAAAAATAGTGTTCGATTGCCACTGTTTGTTCATATCACTTGGATACCAGAGTGTGGTGAAATTCGTAGCAAGATGCTCGAATGGTTCAATATCTGGGAAGGTCGTACCTTCCGACATCTCCCAGGCAACAAAGGCAATGAGGATTAGGATCCAACTAAAGTGAAACTCGCAGCCCTGATCCTGTGCTTCGCGACAGTCGAGTTCCAGTTGATTAACTAGGTACTTCACCCAGTTCATCTGTAGACCTTCCACACACTTCCCTGCAAGGTCAACGACAAAGCCCGTGACCTGCGTAGTTCTGTTCTTCCTTATTATATTTCTGGCTATTAGCTGGTAGGCTAGGCGCACCACACCATTTTTGATGGAGGCTACCTTGTAGCCTCGTGTCCCCTTTTCAACATCGCTGTATGTATCCTTGATCTTTTGTGCTAGTGTGCGATCTTTGGCTTTTCCTGGATAGAACTCCTGCGGGTCAGGTCCTTGCATACTTAATCATGTGATCCTATAGATCAATGTCGGATCGACTGTGATATGACGGTCTAGCCATAAGTAGTCGCCATGGTAACATGAAAGAAATAACTTGACATAGGCGTTGACTTCCTAGTGCCTTCCAAAGTGTGGGATTTTCATTACATTTAACAGGGTGGACTGTGTGAGGTTCATCATCCATGGCTGAGGGATTATCTTTGAGTTCTTCCCCTTTTTCCTGGCCAGGTATTTATATGGGGTGAGAATACTATAGCTCTTGTGATCTCCGAGGTTGAAGTCATTGAACTTCAATGATGCGATCTTGTCCTGCTGTGCTCGAATTGCATGTATCCCCTTCGGGAGGTACGCATTAACCATGGTGTACTCAAAATCTCTTGACACACTATCACGACTCACTGTGTCGGCCATAGGCGGGATGTAGTTGGGCAATATGGTCGGGATCAGCTTCGCATTTGCTAGGTCATCTCTGTGTTTTGTTCTCTTTTCCGTTGATGGTCGAGATGGTCTGGCTCCATGAGCAGTCGATGGAGAGGAGTGCACTCCTCTTGTTGATGACGCTTGTGCACCCACATACGTCACTCTTTCAGACATGACTCTCTCAGTCATGAGGTCGATGAGTACTTCCTTCAAAGACTCTTCGAGTGCACGAAGTTCTTCGGACATGCACGCTCGTGGTTGAATATCTCGATTCGAAGAGTAACTTCTCAATGCAACGGGATAGATGGAAATAGCGCGGTGATCACTATGCAAAATCAACTATTCTGTGGGATTAGATAGTCACTGTTGGAAAAAGTGTTCTCGTTGCGTGGCGTGACAAGATAACTAGATAACTTGGCAAAAGATCTCTTGCAATAGGTGAAAATCCTTCATTAAGTCATTTCTATCCGTTATGGCACGGTCCCAATGGTCTGGTGGTGAAATTTTTGACCATAAATGCCTTTCTACCTGTTCGGGTCATCAGTTGAACGATTATATTGTTCCCAATGACTATATTGCTTCGCCATATCAAAGTGCCATGTGTTGTTGTTCTGATATTCCAGTGAAGTTTCAATTTTGCAATTTTCCTTCTGCGAAGTTACCTCGGGAACCTTCTGTAACTTTTCAATATTAGCTCTCTTCTTACTTAGTTTTCTCGCCTTCTTTCCAGTGAGCTTCGTCTCAGAATTCCTTTTTCCATTCTGATTCTTATCTTCTTTTGACAAAGTAACTTCGCGCTGTTGAGATTCTTTCCTAGAAATCAGGGGTAATACTTCATCTGTACTTAGAATAGGTACTTCAGTCTTCTGTAGGTCTTCTAGTGTTCTTCCCACTTCGAAATTCAAGTCTCCGGTTTTAAATAGCTTCACTCGGTTCTCCAATTCTTCAATCAAGTGTGCGATCCTCCTAGTCATGAAATATTTCAACTCTTGCTTCTTTTGTTCTAAGATTTCTTCTTCTTTCCTTCTAGCCTGATCTCCTTCAATCCAAGGTTTTCCTAGTAACATAGCAAATGGAGCGCTGTTCTCAATAAATTTAACAACTTCAAATTCTTCCTCTATCGAAGTTCCATGAGCACTCATAGATATCTGGGTAAGTCTTCCACATAGGGTTATCAACTTTCCTTTGAATAATCACATTCCTCCCAATGAAGGAATCATAACAGGCTCCCCTAAAAGTTTCCAAGTTCTTTCTATCATGATATTCACCTGTGTTTCCTCATACAGAACACAATCAATTTTGAAGTCTGCTATTCTTGTTTCAATGCACTCTTTTTCTTTGAATATCTCTGATAAGATGATATGTCGGTAGTCATTCAGGGTTTCTTTCATCTGTAGAAATACCTTTTCTAATTCTTTCTGGGGTTTTGCCATAATCTCAGTTTCTTGACCTTTCTCGTGGTCTTCTTGTCTCATATTCATCCTTAAAACCTTAGCAATCATTCTAGGGAAATATAATACTTCATGGTCCATAGCTTTGCAACAGAGGCAACTAGGTCTTCTACCAGAGCATTCCTTAGCCATATGTCCTGGTCTTCTGCAACTATAACAAAGGGTTAATCCCCTCTTTCTCTTAAATGATCCCTTGACTCAGTATTACCATTACATAAATACAATGTACCTACCTTCTCTCCTTTTTGTATCAACACTGATCCTTTGGTGACCTTCCACACTTTATCTGTAAATATGGATATACAACATTCAGTTGCCATCTACCTTGTTGAAATTAGATTTTTCCTTAGATCTGGAACATGTCTTACCTCTTTCAACAAACATTGGTTTCCATTCCTTTGCTTTATTTTTACCTTTCCATTCCAACAATTTTTCAAGTTGCATCATCACCCAAATGAACTTGTCCAAAACCACCTTGATCATAATCTGGAAAATTTTTCCTATGGGGTGTGGCATGAAATGAAACCCATGAATCTACTACCCAAGACTCATAAATTTTATCTACAGAAAGAATCGAAGCATCTTGTAACACATCACCTGTTACATTTGCTTCTTGGTTTTTCTCCTGCTGTCCATCTCTTTGTTTCTTTGGAGCTCTGCAGTCTTTCTTAAAATGTCCTTTCTTCCCACAATTCCAACACTCTATATTTCCAAGTCTGGATTTGGGTCAGCCCTTCCTAAAATTCCTGTGCTTCCTTGAGCTCTTTCCTCTATCCTTGTGTCTTCCTCTGTTCTCCATGTTCAACGCATTACCTGATGTCTCACCTGTGGTTTTCTGTCATATTTCCTCACTACGGATAACACCAACATCCTCATCAAATTTTAAAGTGTTTGAACCAGAGATAGAGTTGCTTACAACCATGACCAATTCGTTCCAACTTTCTGGCAATGAAAACAAGATTAGAAGAGCCTTGACCTCATCATCAAAGTTCTCTTTTATAGAATTTAGTTGATTAGTAACCGTATTAAATTCATTTAAATGATCTGCAATAGACCCACCTTCTGACATATTCATATTAAATAATATATTCATTAGAAATACCTTATTGGACGTCGAGGTTTTTTCATATAGTTTAGCCAATGTGTCCATCAACTCCTTCGTTGTCTTTTCTTTCTAAATATTGAAATCTACTGATGCTTCTAGGCTCAGACGTATCATTCCTAGTGCCTTTCTGTCAAGAAGCTCCCATTATTCATCCTTCATGGCCGTTCGCTTCTTTGTTATTTCACCCAATGGTAGGAATATATCTGTCTGTTATAAATAATCTTCCATCTGCATCTTTCATAACTGGTAGTTTTGGCCGTTAAATTTCTTGACCCTAAACTTTCCATGTTCTGCCATTTCTCCCACTCGAACCAAGA
>JASDQU011376849.1:0-15810 GCA_032191745.1 Picea mariana
ACCATGTTCGACTTCGACACATGTATTCACATGGTTAGATTCGTACTATAGAGTGGCGGAGATGAAGACCCTGGATATTTTCTGACAGATTTAGATTGCGTTGGAGTATATTCAGTGTATTGTTGCATAGATCCACATTGTATGTCTAGTGGCTATGTTCAAATTTGAGTCTTTAACACATAGATCCACAGTGTATTTTTGGTGGCTATGTTCATATTTGAGTCATATTGGCATGGATCCACAGTGTATGTTTGGTGGCCATGACCTATCTTACTTAACATGGATCTTCGCATGTCGGCATTTATTCTTTGAGTCATTTGTATTTTGAGTATGGGAATGCCTACCTCAGTGATGATATATTATTGTACTGTATTTCCTTGTTTGTTAGCAGGTTTCCGACCGACTGTTTCTTGTTCCCTACACACACTCGACAAAGTATTTCAGCTATCACTCTGTTCTAACTTCATACTTTGGGGGGCTCTCTGTTACACATTATTTTCGTCATCCCTATGATCATTAATGATGTAAACCTATCTGTTTCCTTCAGAGGGGTCAGTGGCCTGAGTTCCTAAAGAGAGAAGAGAGAAGAACTTTTCCTGAGAAAAGAAGTTGCTTTTTCCCATGTAAAAACCTTATAAAAAGGGAAGTTCGCAGGTTGCTATATAGGCAGGGTGCGAGAATGACCCATTCTCGCAGGTTGCACTATAGCTAGGGTGCGAGCACCTCGCAGGTTGCTCTATAGCTAGGGTGCAAGAATGCCAGCACATGGGAAAAATGAGCGTTTTCTCGAATCTTCTAGAAGGAGAAACTTCTATGGTGAGGTGGCATCCGAATGGTTTGGATTTTACTCTCTTTCATGATTTAATGGGATCATCCTAATCTCCTCACCTTATCCTCTTCAAATTATAAAAGGAGAGGAGTTCTCATGGAGAAATTTAGCTTGAGCTTGGGTGAGATTTTGTTGGTTATTGAGCTTGTTAGCTTTGGCTTGGTTAGAGTGGCTTTGAGATTTGCTTTATCAAGATAGATTGTGAATAGCTATCAGATCTATGATCTTAGAATCCTTGGAGAAATAAGTGTGTGGGGAACAAAGGACAGTTGGAAGGGACCTTACGACATCAAGGCAACGGTTGTAATCTCTCTTTCACATTTAATATGATACAGTAATATGACTCTTTCCCATAAAGCTAAGTCTACTTTATTGTATAACTCCTTGATCATATACATAGATTCACTATTGAATATATTGTGCTTTCTTTACTCTACTTGGTTTGTATTGTTTTGGTCTTAACTGTACGAGAGCATTGGAGCAAAGAGGGAGAAACAAAGACCAATGGAAGCGATTATAAGGTATGCAACTTATTCTTGCCTCTTAGTTCATTCAATGGTTAGAATCTAGGGAAAGAGTATTATTATGTCTTGTTTTGTTCTAGATCCAGGTGGATCTAGGGAGATCGGTTTGTGTCCGCACTTACGAATTTATCCAATAACACCAGTCCTTCTCTTATGCTTCCTAACATGAGATGGACTTGGGATACTGTGCACTTTCCTAAAAGAATGATTTGGCAAGTGATTATGATTCCTACCATCACTTCTTGTTTCTTTTATTTTTCTCATCATGAGACCTATGACTTCTTGACCTACTTGTCTCTTTCTCCTTATCCATTTTTTTTCTATTCTATCCAAGATTTGCATCAACTTGAGATTGAATTCATCTTGTTGTTCCTTGGCTCTCATAATCCTTTCATTATTATCTTTATATATATGGCCATATTTTTGCAATCCCTTTATGGTTTCTACCAAGTTAATGTGCTCTTCCTTGGAACAACAAGATTTATAGTTAGAATTAGTATATTAGATTGTTTAATTTTAGTAAGTTTTATTTCATCTTCATAAAATCATAAAATCAACAAAAATATCTTTCTCTGTCTTAGGGCAGAAAGCAAATGAATTTTTCAGGTTTTAATCAAATCTGTAACTTGTAGATATTGTATATTTTGTGAATAAGTCATATTGCAATTAGTAGTTAGACAGTTAATTAATTAGAGGTTTGTAAATAGTAGATTAGTTAGTTTGTTTAGTAGTTAGTTTTAATTAGATTAGTGTATTAGTTAGTTAGTTAGTATTAGTTTGTTTTATTTATGTTTTAGTTAGTTTAGTTTGTTTAGTTTTAGTTAGATTAGTTAGTTTAGATTAGTTTTCTCTTTGGTTTTCTTAGGAACTTAGAACGGCTAATGGAGCCTCTAAACCCGTCAAGGTGGTTCATTCCAAACGGCTTGGGTTATTAGACAACCCCGAACCGGTTCCACTCTCTCAGTTGACGAATGGTCAATTTCGCCCGCCAACACCGCACTTAGGGATTTATCCAATAACACCAGTCCTTCTCTTATGCTTCCTAACATGAGATGGACTTGGGCTACTGTGAACTTTCCTAAAAGAATGATTTGGCAAGTGATTATGATTCCTACAATCACTTCTTGTTTCTTTTATTTTTCTCATCATGAGACCTGTGACTTCTTGACCTACTTGTCTCTTTCTCCTTATCCATTTTTTTTCTATTCTATCCAAGCTTTGCATCAACTTGAGATTGAATTCATCTTGTTGTTCCTTGGCTCTCATAATCATTTCATTATTATCTTTATATATATGGCCATATTTTTGCAATCCCTTTATGGTTTCTACCAAGTTAATGTGCTCTTCCTTGGATTCTATACCATCAGCACCCAAACCAACATACAAATCCATGAATTCATCACCAGGAATGTAAGTCCTCTGCATTGTTTTTGTCCTGCTCTAATCACTAATAATTATGCAAAATGTGCAGACAACACGATTTTTTAGACAAATTCATCAAATAACTTCATGAAATATCTACACCATCTTGTCAGAATCCTTTCTTTTGAATCTCGTGCACACACTGGTATTCAACACACAATAATGTGCGATGTCAATTTTCAAGTTGTACACCATGTATCAATAATGAACATGCACCACAACTTTGTTCTATGCATCCCCAAACCATTAGTGCGTACATCCATGCACCAATGTTTACTGCACAATTCTAGTTTCACACTCTGCAATATCATGAATTTAGCATGCACATCTGAGCATTCTTATTTAATGTGCACTATGGTCATGATGAAATTCCAAACTCGGCCACTTACTAGTCCAGATTTTTCCTTAAGTAGAAATCAACTCATGCAGGCTCAATGTTGAAACTATATCTCTACAAATTCTTGTTTAACTTTGGCCCATACAAGTCCAGTGTTGAACCAATAGCTCTAATACCAATCTATAACATCCCTAGCCACCCCAATCTAGCCACGTCACCCAATCTCAACTCATTGTTGCTATGATACCAATTTGTAACATACCCAGCCACTGAGGTTGGTTCCCACTACTACCACTCCTTATTTATTCTCTGATACCAAACATATTGTAACATCACCCAACATACTATTGAACAATGCTACTCTGAAATACACCGCACAGATTCCATACTAAATACTAATCCGATAAGTATCACTTGAAGTAATGTGCTCAACCCCAAGCTGAGTCACTCCATACAAATTATAACAGTGGAAGTAACTATAACAATTGTGCATGAATATATTGATCATATATCACTACCATGCACACAACCATCCTGACGTCACATGTCAAATCTATCTTACTTGTGTGCGCAGATTGCTTCCCTGTGCACACAAGTAACTCCACCCTCTTGTGCACACAGGATACTTTCCCATGCACCCATCCATTCAATCCTTGCCTTGAAGACTCATGACCAATATCAAAGAACAAGAAAAACTATCAACATTTGTCATGCTCACACACAACTACAAATACAAGTTATAAGCACCCTGCTTACATGTGCAAGCAACATTAAACATAATAAAAACAATTACTTATATGTGACAACATACAATAATTAACCCATATCAAACATATATAATTAAGCACACAATAAACAAGACAAGCACATAAATAACACTTATCTTTTATGAAAGTCACCAACTGTGTGCATAACTCAAATGCTCCTCCCAGGCATTGTTACAAGGGAAAAACTCTCTATGGCCAAGGGTAAACCACAACAGACAGGTATGACTGCAGAAATCAACTCAATTCAAACATGTGTTATATAAACTAATGTGCAATACGAGGAATAAGCCTACCTCGATCCAATCGTTTGATGTTGTTCCACCGTTGAGCACTTTGACCCAAAGCTTTACACCTACAAGAAGTTCTCAACAAATAAGCGATGCAAGTATACAGTGACAGTATATAAAATGATTTATCACATCATATAGCAAAATCCATTAATAAACATTACAAACATGCCCATGGATAATAATCATATATTTGCAAGATATCGATAGGACGGGAAAGGAGTATTTCTATTAATAATTTATCAAAAGAAGTATCAACATTACAGACTTCTGTGTCGGCATGGTTCGAAACCAACAAACCAAGTTCCTTCCAACTGGGTCTCCACCAATTCAATCCTCCATCAAAGGCAAGCTCATAGAAAAAAGATAATGAGATCCTCTTGACAATAAGGGAAGATATTGGGGGCTAAACACTGTGTTCAAACTTGAGGGACAAAGGGATGCAGACTCAATATGAAGAAATTTCTCCAGAGTAACTTTTCTCTTAAATTTGAATGCTTTATCTCTTTTTCCATAGCTCAAAATTGTTCTCTTATAACCTCCAAAATGCAACTGAAGGGCTGGGTCAGAACGTTTCCAGTATATGGAAGGCCAAAGATCAAAGATCATTTGTCATGACATGGAAACCTGACCTCATTTTGTATTTTCTAGCACAAATCCTGATATAATCGAGTTGTAGTGGAGAAACAAGTGTATACGCATCTTGCAAAGCAATTAGGAAGCGTGTATGTGGAAAAATATATAATTTTGGCTCTAGATTTATCAAAAAGTGGGTTGATAAGTCTGCATAGGGAAATGGAAAAAGGCCCTCTATGCAAGATAGCAATGGTGAGGCAAATCTTGCTATAACAGATGCCCCCTAAAGTGTGAGATCAGAGGAGTATCTGCGATGGCCGAAATACATTATAAATAACCCAGAAGTGGAGTGGTAGAGAACCATTTGGACGAACTCAATTGCTCATTACATTATGTACTAACTTTGCATACATGGCTGCCAAAAATACAATGCAGATCCATGTGGAAAATATACCAACAAGTGTTCATGGCCATGAGTAGGCAAATATAAATGCAGTTACATGCCAATAGTTGTCATAGTCACGAACAAGGCCCAGTGAAACTAGTCCCAAAACCAATTTGAAGATATTTGTATACCATGGAGTACAATCTAATCTCCCATGATCGCTGAAGTCAAATAGGTATTGGTGTGATGAAATGGAAGCAACAACTCAGGAAAGTTGTGTCTACAAAGTGATGTCTTCAAGTCTTCAATACAATCCGCCAATTGTGCAAGTCTACATCATGTGAATAAATGAGTTGACGTCGAACATGATGAGACATCATTTGATTACCGGTCATTGAGGTATACCGTTAGCTAACGCGAGACAACCTACCAATGATGAAAGTAGGTATCAAGGCACCAAGTACATCTCTACAAATGTGAATAAAGGAGCTAGTGTCGAACATTTGAGAGATCCATTGATCAGGAGAAATTGATGTACTCCCATCTGTCAATGGTGAGAGAGCATGCCACTAATGACTGCAAACCTCAAGGTACTCAAAAAACTCTAAGTCTCATATCTAGAATACATGAGTTGAAGATGATGGAAAGAGACTCACTGAAAGGAGAGAATTAAGGTATCTCTCATCAGTCAGCACAAGGAACAAAGCAGGAGCTTCATAATTTGGTGGAGATCGTACAAATAACATGTTCACGAACCAACGAACCTGTGCATCTTTCGCGTGTGCCAAATGCAAGTGGTACATGAAAAAGACCCTCTGAATAGAAGCCAGTTATGAAAACTGTTGAAAAAGGTGAGGAAACCACCATCAAGGCTAATGGCATCCAAGACACTACACGAATCCCAAAGTGTGAATAGATGTCTTGCCATCGAACACTAGGGAAACCACCCAGTCAACAACCCATGATGAAATGTCGATTGTTGGGTTCAAGGTGACCTACCAATGATGAAAGTAGGGCCAGGGTGCATCATAAGACCAAAGTATCATGTGATTATGAGAAAAACTGAGGGTATAGCCATCATGCGAAGTCAATATTTCTGAGGAGTTGTTGACACAGGTTGATAGACTTCCTTTGAACAAGAGCATGAGACATACATTGGACTCTGGCAGGATAGACTTAATGATTTGACAATTAGATGTAGGATACATCCATAATGTTCTCTATAGTGGATGGAATATTAACCAGTCGGTAAAGAAAATTCTATAACGAGATCAACTTCCTAAGGATGTGCAAAGCCGAAAATTATGATGACGCAAGGACTCAATAACTTTGTGCTCTGTTCAAAGGTGACATGACTACTGCCAATTACAATATAGTACTCCCTTCCCGCCCGTCTTTTTTTGTTTTTTCATAACAAGTGAATGCTATGAAACAGAAAAGGGAACGAGTGTCACAAGTAAGCAAAACTAGTTCCAGCAGTGGAACGTACCTATGCTCAATGCAAGGAAATGCATGCGAGAGATGGACACTCGGGGTGATGTTCCCTCCAAGGTATAGGGTGTCAAATTGTGAAGGATATAGACAAGGCTTTGCTTGGTTGAGGAAGCAAATTTCTTGGGCCATGGTTTATAAACAAAGCAAGAACCGACTAAAGGATCAATACTACAAGCAAGGAAATGAGATGCAATCACAATTTAATGCCAAAAAATGTCCTTTTTTATATATTTTAGTCTACTTGGTGTGAAAAAGGGGTAAACTTGTGCCAAATAGACGTCTTTTCAAATCCAATTTACGAGTGTGAAGAAGACAAGTTCACTCAGTGATCTTTTCCATTTTTGATAGAGAGTCGGAAAAAAGATTAACTAAGACTCATGATATTTCAAATCCAATTTTAACCAGCATGAAAGGAACAAATCACTCGGCAACATTTTCAGTTTTTGAACGATTCAGAAAAGGGATTAACTTGGACTCATTGGGATATTCTAGGCGGAAAGTCATAGGGGAGGCCAAGGCTCTCATGCGTACCTTGTATGGAATGTCGGTATCTTACGAAGAACCGAAACAAGCTCGAGAATACCCAAAGCTCTCCAAGCCGAGGAGGGGAAAATGATAATGGAGGTTATCATCTCTGTGTTATATCGGATAATGTATCTTCCTATAAAAGACATAGGTGGAGGAATTGGATACCCCATAAGACCATCCCAATCAAAGGGAACCTCATCAAGACTTGGAGGGAGAGAAATTGGGAAGAGTAAAACTCTCTCTTGTTCAAAAGGTGAAGTACTAGAAATGTCAAAGATTTGGCATAGATGGTATAGAACCAGAACTAGAAGAGCGGAATCGATTAAAAATTGCATTGGCGCAACCACTTTCTTAGACTTGTCACTCTCCAAGAGAAGAGTGGGGCCGATTGAATATTGCATCGATACGACCATTTCCTCAACCATCAGTTGAATAAGATGTAAGATAACAAGGTCAAGAGGTGAATCACCCCCCAAAAAAGGAGTGTTGTCGGTCAAAGATTGCATCGAAACGACCATTGGTTGAACAAGATGTGAGACAACAAGGTCAAAAGACGCATCACCCCCGAACATAGGAGAGGTGTTGGTCGAATATTGTATCGACATGACCACATGTTGAATGATATGTGAGACAAACAGGTCAAAGGATGCATCAACCCCTAAAGGAAAACGGGTGTCAGCCGAAGGTTGCATCGACATGACTATTGTATCAACCTAAGAAGGAATAGAGTGTTGTGAAACCATAGATGCCTTAGAACCCGAAGCGCCCTTAGGTGAGCCCTACGCTTTCGGTATCCTAGTAGTAATAGGACACAAACGAGTAAGGTGACTTCCTTTGCAAGTCTTGGAAAGGAATCTAGGCTTATGTCTGAGACGTCTAGGATTCTCAATCATATGAATGCCCCCAGCATGAATTGCAAAGGCTAGTAGAAAATCTCCAACATGACTAGCAGAGGTTGGTGATGAACCCCCAACATGACTAGCAAAGGTTGGTGATGAATCCCCAACATGACTAGCAGAGGTTGGTAGTGAATCCCCAACATGACTAGCAAAGTTTGGTGATGAATGTGCAGTGTGACTAGCAGTGACCAGACATGTGCCCCCAAAATGACTTGCAGCGGTTGGTTCCAGGTCTTCAACATGACTCACAGAGGTTCTTGACCAATATCCAACATGACTAGCAGCGGTTGGTGATATAATGCCAGTATGACATGCAGTGACTGGACTTGTACCCCCATCATGACTTGCAGTAGATGGTTGAAGGTCGTCAACATGACTCGCAGAGGTTTTCGACCAAACTCCAACATGATTAGCAGTGGTTGGTGATATAATTCCAGTATGACACGTAGTGACTGGACTTGTGGCGGTGGTGAATTGCGGCATTTGAGTCCAAGGTCCAAGGAAAGATTGGTTTAGAGAAATTGCAGGCTAGGAAGGATCCTGGTTTACACCCTGTCCCTGTCCAGCAGGATAGTATCCTCCTCCATCCTGATTCATAAAGGGTTGTAAGGGCATCGACACTGAGGAAGCTGCTTGCGAACAGAAAGCGACGTGACAAGGGTTACTCATGTGAGGATATATGTTACAATGGAGTCACCAATTCTGTTACAAGGGAAAAACTCTCTATGGCCAAGGGTAAACCACAACAGACAGGTATGACTGCAGAAATCAACTCAATTCCAACATGTGCTATATAAACTAATGTGCAATACAAGGAAGAAGCCTACCTCGATCTAATCGTTTGATGTCGTTCCACTGTTGAGTACTTTGGCCCAAAGATTTACACCTACAAGAAGTTCTCAACAAATAAGCGACGCAAGTATATAGTGACAGTATATAAAATGAGTTAGCACATCAGATAGTACAATCCATTAATAAACATTACAAACATGCCCATGGATAATAATCATATATTTGCAAGATATCGATAGGACGGGAAAGGAGTATTTCTATTAATAATTGATCAAGAAGAGTATCAACATTACAGACTTGTTTGTCGACATGGTTCAAAACCAAGAAACCAAGTTCTTTCCAACTGGGTCTCTGCCACTTCAATCCTCCACCAAAGGCAAGCTCATAACAAAAAGATAATGAGATCCTCTTGACAATAAGGGAAGATCTTGGGGGATGAACATTGTGTTTAAACTTGAGGGACAAAGGGATGCAGACTCAATATGAAGTAATTTCTCCATTGTAACTTTTCTCTCAAAGTTGAATGCTTTCTCTCTCTTTTTCCATAGCTCGAAATTATTCTCTTATAGCCTCCAGAATGCAACTGAAGGGCCGGGTCAAAATTTTTCCAGTATATGGAAGCCCAAATATCATAGATCATTTGTCGAGACATGGAAACCCGACCTCATTTTGTATTTTCTGGCACAAATCTCGATATACGCTAGTTGTAGTGGAGCAGCAAGCGTATACGCATCTTGCAAAGAAGTTAGGAAGCGTATATGTGGAAAAATATATAATTTTGGATCTGGATTTATCAAAAAGGGGGTTGATAAGTTTGCATAGGGAAATGGAAAAAGGCCCTCTGTGAAAGATAGAAATGGTGAGGCAAATCTTTCTATAACAGATGCCCCCTAATGTGTAAGATCGGAGGAGTATCTGCGATGGCCGAAATACATTATAAATAACCCAGAAGTAGAGTGGTAGAGAACCAGCTGGATGAACTCAATTGCTCATTACATTATGTACTGACTTTGCATACATGGCTTCCAAAAATACAATGCAAATCCATGTGGAAAATATACCAACAAGTGTTCATGGCCATGAGTAGGCAAATATAAATGTAGTTACATGCCAATAGCTGACATAGTCACGAACAAGGCCCAGTGAAACCAGACCCAAAATATATCTGAAGATATATGTATACCATGGAGTACAATATAATCTCCCATGATCGTTGAAGTCAAATAGGTTCTCGTCCGATGAAATGGAAGGAAAGTTGTGTCTACAAAGTGATGTCTTCAAGTCTTCAATACAATCTGGCAATGGTGCAAGTCTACATCATGTAAATAAATGATTTGAGGTCGAACACAATGAGACATCGCTTGATTACCGGTCATTGAGGTATACCATTAACAAACTTGAGACAACCTACCAATGATGAAAGTAGGTATCAAGGCACCAAGTAAATCTCTACAAATGTGAATAAAGGAGCTGGTATCGAACATTTGAGAGATCCATTGATCATGAGACATTGATGTATTCCCATATGTCAATGGCGAGAGATCCTGCCACTAATGACTACAAACCTCAAGGTACTCATAAAACTCTAAGTCTCGTATCCAGAATATATGAGCTGAGGTCGATGGAAAGAGACCCACTGAAAGGAGAGAATTAAGGAATCTCTCATTAGTCAGCACGAGGAACAAAGCAGGAGCTTCATGATTTGGTGGAGATCGAATGAAGAACATGTTCACAAACCAATGACCATGTGTGTCTTTCGCGTGTGCCAAATGCAAGTGGTACATGAAAAATACCCTCTGAATAGTAGCTAGTGATGAAAACTACTGACAAAGGCGAGGAAACCACCAATAAGGCTATAATGGCATCCAAGACACTGCATGAATCCCAAAGTGTGAATAGATGTCTTGTCATCGAACACAAGGAAAACCACCCAGTCAACAACCCATGATGAAATGTTGATTGTTGGGTTCAATGTGACCTACCAATGATGGAAGTAGGGACAAGGCGCATCATAAGACCAAAGTAGCATGTGATTCTGAGACAAACTGAGGGTGTGTTTGACATGCGAAATCAACATTTATGAAGAGTGGTTGACATAGGTTGATAGACTTCCTTTGAACACAAGCATGAGACATACGGTGGACTCTAGCAGCATAGACTTAATGATTTGACAATTATATGTAGGAGGCATCCATAATGTTCTATATAGTGGTTGGAAGATTAACCAGTCGGTAGAGAAAATTCTGTAACGAGATCAGCTTCCTAAGGCCGTGCTAGACCCAAAATTATGATGACGCAAGGACTCAATAACTTTGTTCTCTATTCAAAGGCGACACGATTGCTGCCAATTACAATATAGTACTCCCTTCCCACTCGTCTTTTTTTGTTTTTTCATAACAAGTGAATGCTATGATACAGAGGAGGGAACGAGTGTCACAAGTAAGCAAAACTAGTTCCAGCAGTGGAACGTACCTATGCTCAATTCAAGGAAATGCATGCGAGAGATGGACACTTGCGGTGATGTTCCCTCCATGTTATAGCGTGTCAAATTGTGAAGGATATAGACAAGGCTCTGCTTGGTTGAGGATGCAAACTGCTTGGGCCATGGTTTATAACGCAAAGCAAGAACTGGATAAAGGATCAATACTGCAAGCAAGGGCATGAGATGCAATCACAATTTAACGCCAAAAAATGTCCTTTTTTATATCTTTTAGTCTACTTGGTGTGAAAAAGGGGTAAACTTCTGCCAAATAGATGTCTTTTCAAATCCAATTTACAAGTGTGAAGAAGACAAGTTCACTTGGTGATCTTTTCCATTTTTGATAGCAAGTTGGAAAAGAGATTAACTAAGATTCATGATCTTTCAAATCCAATTTTAACGAGCGTGAAAGGAACAAATTGCTCGGAAATATTTTCTCTTTTTGAACAAGTCGGAAAAGGGCTTAACTTGGACTCATTGGGAGAGTCTAGGCAGAAAGTCATGGGGGAGGCCAAGGATCCAGTGTGGACCTTCTCTGGAATGTCGGTATCTTATGAAGAATCGACACAAGCTCGGGAAGACCCAAAGCTCTCCAAGTAGAGGAGGGAAAAATGCTAATGAAGGTTATTGTCTCCATTTTATATCGGATAATGTATCTTCCTAGAAGAAAAATAGGCGGAGGAATTGGATACCCCATAAGACCATCCCAATCAAAGGTAACCTCATCAAGACTTCGAGGGAGAGAACTTGGGAAGAGTAAAACTCTCTCTTATTCAAAAGGTGAAGTACTAGAAATGCTAAGGACATGGAATAGAAGGCATAGAACCAAAACCAGAAGAGTGGAATCGACCAAAAATCGCATTGGCACAACCACTTTCTTAGACTTGTCACTCTCCAAGAGAAGAGTGGGAGTCGATCGAATATTGCATCAATACGACCATTTCCTCAACCACTAGTTGAATAGGATGTGAGATAACAAGGTCAATAGGTGCATCACCCCAAAAAACATGAGTGTTGTCGATCGAAGATTACATCGATACGACCGTTGGTTGAACAATATGCGAGAAAACAAGGTCAAGAGACACATCACCCCCGAACATAAGAGAGGTGTCGATCAAAGATTGTATCAACATGACCACAGGTTGAATAGGATTTGAGACAACAAGGTCAAAGTATGCATCAACCCCTAAAGGAAAAGGTGTGTTAGCCGAAGGTTGCATCGACATGATTGTTGTATCAACCAAAGAAGGAACAGAGTGATGTGAAAGCATAGATGCCTCAGAACCCAAAGTTCCCTTAGGTGAGCGCCACGCTTCCGGTATCCCAACAGTAACAGGACACAAACGAGTAAGGTGACTTCCTTCACAATTCCTACAAAGGAATATAGGCTTACGTCTGAGATGTCTAAGCTTCTCAATCATATGAATGCCCCCAACATGACTTGCAGTGGCTGGTGACATGCTACCAACATGACTTGCTGTGGCTGGTGACATGATCCCAGCATGACTTGCAGAGGCTAGTAGAAAATATCCAACATGACTAGAAGAGGTTGTTGATGAATCCCCAACGTGACTAGCAGAGGTTGGTGATGAATCCCCAACATGACTAGCAGAGGTTGTTAATGAATCCCCGACATGACTAGTAGAGGTTGGTGATGGATGTGCAGTGTGACTAGTAGTGACTAGACATGTGCCCCCAGCATGACTTGCAGCGGCTAGTTGCAGGTCTTCAGCATGACTCGCAGAGGTTGTCGGCCAATATCCAACATGACTAGCAAAGGTTGGTGATATAATGCCAGTATGACATGCACTGACTGGACTTGTGCCCATAGCATGACTTGCAGTGGCTGGTTGCAGGTCTTCAACATGACTCGCAGAGGTTGTTGACCAAACTCCAACATCACTAGCAGCGGTTGGTGATATAATTCCAGTATAACACACAGTGACTGGACTTGTGGCAGTGGTGAATTGTGGCATTTGAATCCAAGGTCCAAGGAAAGATTGGTTTTGACAAATTGCAGGCTAGGAAGGATCATGGTTTACACCCTGTCCCTGTCTAGCAAGATAGTACCCTCCTCTATCCTAATTCATAAAGGGTTGTAAGGGAATCGACACTGAGGAAGCTGCTTGCGAAGAGAAAGCGACGTGACAAGGGTTACTCATGTGAGGATATATGTTACAGTGGAGTCACCAATTCTATTACAAGGGTAAAACTTTCTATGGCCAAGGGTAAACCACAACAAATAGGTATGACTGTAGAAATCAACTCAATTCCAACATGTGCTATATAAACTAATGTGCAATACTATGAAGAAGCCTACCTTGATCCAATCGTTTGACGTCATTCCACCATTGAGAACTTTGACCCAAAGCCTTACACCTGCAAGAAGTTCTCAACAAACAAGCGATGCAAGTATATAGTGACAGTATATAAAATGAGTTAGCACATCATATAGAACAATCCATTAATAAACATTACAAACATTCCCATGGATAATAATCATATATTTTCAAGATATTGATAGGATGAGAAAGGAGTATTTCTATTAATAATTGATCAACAAAAGTATCAACATTACAGACTTTTGTGTCGGCACGGTTTGAAACCAAGAAACCAAATTCCTTCCAACTAGGTCTCCACCACTTCAATCCTCCACCAAAGGCAAGCTCATAGAAAAAAGATAATGAAATCCTCTTGAAAATAAGGGAAGGGCTTGGGGGCTGAACACTGTGTTCAGACTTGAGGGACAAAGGGATGTAGACTCAGTATGAAGTAATTTCTCCATAGTAACTCCGCTCTCAAAGTTGAATGCTTTCTCTCTCTTTTTCCATAGCTCGAAATTGTTCTCTTATAGCCTCCAAAATGCAACTGAAGGGTCAGGTCAGAACTTTTCCAGTATATGGAAGGCCAAAGATCATAGATCATTTTTCGTGACATGGAAACCCGACCTCATTTTGTATTTTCTGGCACAAATCCTCATATACGCGAGTTGTAGTGGAGCAACAAGTGTATACGCATCTTGCAAAGCAGTTAGGAAGCGTATATGTTGAAAAATATATAATTTTGGCTCTAGATTTATCAAAAAGGGGGTTGATAAGCCTTCATAGGGAAATGGAAAAAGGCCCTCTATGGAAGCTAGCAATGGTCAGGAAAATCTTTCTATAACAGATGCCCCCTAATGTGTGATATCATAGGAGTATCTGTGATGGCCGAAATACATTATAAATAACCCAGAAGTGGAGTGGTAGAGAACCAGGTGTACAAACTCAATTTCTCATTACATTATGTACTGACTTTGCATACATGGCTGCTAAAAATACAATGCAAATCCATGTGGAAAATATACCAACAAGTGTTCATGGCCATGAGTAGGCAAATAAAAATGCGGTTACATGCTAATAGCTTTCATAGTCATGAACAAGGCCAATGAAACCAGTCTCAAAATCAATCTGAAGATATATGTATACCATGGAGTACAATCTAATCTCCCATGATCGCTGAAGTAAAATAGGTACTGGTCTGATGAAATGGAAGCAACAACTCAAGAAAGTTGTGTCTACAAAGTGATGTCTTCAAGTCTTCAATACAATCTGCCAATGGTGCAAGTCTACATCATGTGAATAAATGAGTTGAGGTCAAACATGATGAGACATCGTTTTATTACTGGTCATTGAGGTATATTGTTAACCAACGCGATACAACCTACTAATGATGAAATTAGGTATCAAGGCACTGAGTACATATCTACAAATGTGAATAAAGAAGTTGGTCTCCAACATTTGAGAGATCCATTGATCTGAAGACATTGATGTATTTCCATCTGTTAATGGCGAGAGAGTCTGCCACTAATGACTGCAAACCTCAAGGTACTCATTAAACTCTAAGTCTGATATCCAGAATACATGATCTGAAGTCGATGGAAAGAGACCCGCTGAAAGGAGAGAATTACGACATCTCTCATTAGTCAACACGAGGAAGTCAAGATTTCTGAGGAGTGGCCGACACAGGTTGATAGAATTCCTTTGAACAAGAGAATCAGACATATGGTGGACTTTGGTAGCATAGACTTAATGATTTGACAATTAGATGCATGAGGAATCCATAATGTTCTTTATAGTGACTGGAAGATTAACCAGTCGGTAGAGAAAATTATGTAATGAGATCAACTTCCTAAGGCCGTGCTAAACCCAAAATTATGATGACACAAGGACTCAATAACTTTCTTCTTTGTTCAAAGGCGACATGATTTCTGCCAATTACAATATAGTACTCCCTTCCCACCCGTCATTTTTTGTTTTTTCATAACAAGTGAATGCTATGATACAGAGGAGGGAATGAGTGTCGCAAGTAAGCAAAACTAGTTCCAGCAGTGGAATGTACCTATTCTCAATGCAAGGAAATGCATGCGAGAGATGGACACTTGGGGTGATGTTCCCCCTAGGATATAGGGTGTCAAATTGCGAAGGATATAGACAAGGATCTGCTTGGTTG
>JASDQU011376850.1:0-10045 GCA_032191745.1 Picea mariana
TACCTCCTAGAGCCGTTATCTCCATTTGATCACCCTCCATAAACAAATCGTGACAAAAACTGATGGGCGTTGGGCTCTGCTCCTGCAAGCAATCCAGGAGTGACTTCTGACGCTAACAGAAATGTTGTTGCAGCACTGCCATTGTGTTTTCGACGATGAAGTGTCCTACCACCCAACTGTAGTGGGCTTCCCAAATCAACTTCGATCGCTTGCTTGATGGAATGCAGAGATGGCCCAGATGGCACAACAACCCGTCCTAAAGATGGAAATTAGTGACAACTGAGTTTGCGCCCAACATTTTGTAGGTGGTGGTGAAGTCAGGGTCTGTCTCATAAAGGTGGGGCCATTCAGAGGTCTCGTGGCTGTAAGAGTCTAGCACCGTGGTGAGTGTTGCGACTGGAGGTCAGTTGAGGTAATCAATGACTCGATTGGTACTTCATGTTTTATACTTGATGTTGAGGTGGAACTGCTGCAAGTATGTGGACCACTTCTGATGGAAATCATTATGCAATTTGCCTTGTATCTTCATGAACTACAATGGCTTATGATCAGTGTGGATGATTTTCTCCTTGCCGATAATGTAATTCCTCCACTGGAGGCAGGCTTGCACAGTGGAGTACATTTCTTTATTGTAAGTAGGGTTCTTACTGACGCATCTGATAGTGTCTCACTATGATAGGCCATAGGGTGGCCTTGCTGAGTGAGAATTGTGCCCACATCATAGCCTGAAGCATTTGTCTGAATCTCAAAGGGTTGTTGCAGGTCAGGTAATGAAAGTATTGGGGATGAGAACAAGCGATGTTTCAAATCATCGAATGCTTGTTGTTGGGACATGCCCCACACAAATGTTTCCTTACCACCACCCCTAGTTACTTGGATGAGGGCCAATGCAATATGGCACAATCCCAACATGAACCTGCGATAGAAATTGGCAAGGCCTAAGAAGCTCTGAAGCTCAGTGAGTGTGGTTGGGGCTGGCCAGTCACAAATGACTTGGATCTTGGCTGGATCCACATGCACACCATGTTTATGAATGATGTAGCCTAGGTATTACACCATGTCCATGCTGAAGGAGCATTTTTCCAAGTTGGCATATAGCTTGTGCTGTCGCAGGGTGTGCAGAACCTGCTGAATATGTTGCAAGTGTTCCACCCAAGTCTTGTTGTAGATGAGGATGTCATCTAGATAAACCAATACAAAATCATTGGTGAAAGGTCATAGGATATCATCCATCATCCTCATGAAAGTTGTTGGAGCATTTGTCAAACCAAAGGGCATGACCAACCATTCAAAAAGACCTTCTTTTGACTTGAAGGTGGTCTTCCATACATCTGTCTGCTCTATTGGGACCTGGTGGTTACCAGACTTTAGATCAATCTTACCGAAGTATTTGCCCCACTTGAGTTGATCAAGGAGATCGTCGATTTGGGGAATCGGGTACTGGTTCCTGACTATGATTTTATTTAGAGCCCGATAATCAATGCAGAGTCGTCAGGTCCTGTCTTTCTTCTGCACCAACACGATTGGGCTCCCACAAGACGATGAGCTGGGACAGATGTGCCCCTCGTGGAGTAGTTCTTGGATCTATCGTTTGATATCCTCATTCTTTAATAGAGAGTGGTGATAGATTGGCCCATTCGGTAGCGGTGCGACGGGGGTCAAATTGATGGGATACTTGACCTGATAGTGTAGAGGTACCCCGGTAGGTGAGGAGAAGATATCTTTGTATTCTTCCACTACCTTATCCACTTGATTTTGTTGTGTGGAGAGGTCGGTCGTTGAGGCCCTAGATATGGTTGCAATCTTTTGCTCGTTCTGGGAGTGAATCATGAAGAAGAAAAACTTCCCGGTTTGAGAGATGACCTTTCTGCATTTCTTGGAAAAGATCAAGGAAATAACATTAGGTGGGACTTCCTCGGGTATCCTATACAATTTCCTGTCCAAAGTAATAATAACACTGCGAAGCATAGACTCGTATACAACATGACATTTCCATAAATAAGGTTGGACCAAAAGAACATCACACACTTCAAGAGGAGCAACATCACACAATACCTCATCTTTGAAGGGCTTGATCCCATACAACATGCGACACTTTTGGCTGATGCAAAAATCGCTTCCTTGGCAGAGCCATCCAATGGTGTAGGATTGCGGGTGCGACGTTGTCGGCATGGCTAGCTACTTGATGACCTCTATTGAGATGAGGTTCTTATGGCTACCACTATCACTGATGAAGTGCGGCGGGGTGCCTTTCACCCACATCTTTGAATGAAAGAGGCGCTCGCCTTCTTATGGCTCGTCTGGTTCACCGAGATAGATCTTGGTGGTAGCAATGGTGGCACTAGGTTTTGCATCAATGATCCATCTCCCACTTTCTAGTTCAGACTCAGAGTCGGAACCTTCATCTAATTCAGAGGCTTTCACCTTAGCCACCAGCGACTGTTTTGAGCGGCAATCAACAGTGTTATGCTAGGGGCTCTTATGGAAGTCGCGCCACTTCCCGGTATCTTTCTTCATCTTTTTGGTGTCCTTCTTTGCTTGCGGCTTAGACTGGTTGTCTTGAGGTTGTCCATATTTTCTTTGTCCTTTGTTTTGTGGGTTGGGGCTTCCCTTTCCTTTCTTTTTCTATGAGGGGTTCCCAGGCCCAAATTGCCGCATTTGTTTTTAAGATTTTGCTCAATTTTGAAGACATATCGATAGGCCGCACCCAAGGACAAGATGTCCAAAAACTCCATTTCAGCCTGGATGTATCTATGTAGACCACCGCGATACTTGCGCACCAGATGTTGCTCAGAATATTTGATACCCAGCTTGGTGCGCAAGGTATGGAAGATATTTGTGAACTCTGGCACTACTTGGTCTCTTTCTTGTCGCAATGTGGTCCATTTTGTATACAGGTCATCATAACTTCCAATAGGGTAGTATTGTTCCTTAATAGCATCCCTGTAGGAATCCCAGGTGACCGCAACTATAAATAATGAGGGTTCCTCTGTTGCCTTTTTCTCACAGAAAGTCTCCCACCAATCTTTGACATGGGGAATGGCTTTGAGGAGCACAAAAGTTCTCTTTTCTTTATTCGAAAAGTTATGGATAGAAAAATACCCTTCTAGCAGATTCAACCATTTGTCTACAACATCTGCGTCTATCTGACCTTCAAATATAGGAATATCAAAGTTGATTTGTACCTTAAAGGGGGCTATGCCTCCGCTCCAGGAAGATGTGTCACCTGTTGGTAGCCTCCGAAGGATTTGCGCAAAACTATCCATCATCTCGTTCCTCTGTTGCGTGAGGGCTTCCTCGAGCAACATTTGAAAGGATCTCCTGTCTCGTCGTCTTTCTTTTCTCCCGCCATGAGAGGTCGCTTGGGCGTGTGAGAGATTTTGTCCTCAAGAGAAACAAGCTCGAGAACCAACTCTTCATACCATGACCTCGTCGGGGACATGCATTAAGAATGACAAGGAGTAGACCGCTCTGATACCATTGATCTAGATTTTATTAGCAGACCACTATGATACCATTGATCCAGATTTTATTAGCAGACCGCTCTTATACCATTGATCCAGATTTTATGAGCAAAACAAAATGAATACCGATTATTATTATTCTTAACACATAAACACAAGGAACAATACAGTAAAATTGGCTTCTATTCAATAAGGAAATGTGTTGAAACTGTAAAATGCAGACTGAAAACAAGCTTGCTAGAATGGTTGTGGCTTATCTCTGAGAAGAGATGTGACGGCTACACTCATTTGCAAGAAGATGGTTACAATGAGGCTATCCAAGCATTTTTACAATAAACAGGAATTCCAAAACCATAGACATCCAAAAACCTAACACTAGGAGATGAAGCGCCAAAAGTCATGTGAGCCTCGTTGGGGTAAGTTAGTACATCAACTTCCCGGGGTCGTAACTTTCGCATACGATCTCCGTTTTAGGCGCACGATAGCCCGTTGGAAAGGTCTATCCGAGAATACACAAGTTTTTGTCACACTCTAGCTAAATGCTACAATGTGATTGTGGAGAGCCCTAAAAAAGTTGTTTAGGGCCTAAAAATGGCCCCGGAAGTTCGAGACCCGAAAACTAGAAAAAAACTGCCCAAATGAAAAACTACCAAAATGAGCCAGTTGGAATAGGTGGGAGGCCACCGAAATCCATCTAGATCAGTGGGTATTAAATCTATAGTTTGAAACAAGGAAGACTATCCCATTATGTTCATTGACATTGTTCCACTTCCATTACCCATTATTGTCAGATGTGAGTGGTTACATTAAACATATATGCATCAAGATAAGATTAGGATGGGCAATAACAAGATGTGGGTGCATGTTGATCGAGATTTTTATATTTATAAAAAAATAAGAGCCAGAGATTTCCCTAAAATATCCACTTTGGGGGTTCTATCTTTTTCTTGTTAGCAATTTCTACTCTATAAAAAGTTTTGAAATTCTACAAGTATCCCCTTTAATGGTTTTGTGTTGTAGAGGATGCCAGGGCATTGAACGAGAAACCTGCAAATACCGAAAATGCAATGTGCATTGATTACATTTTTTAAAACGGAAATGCGATGGGTGTCGTCTGTGTTTTTTGAGAATGGATATAGTTTCTTGTTCTACATATAAGGCAGTGATATTAGATTGGGAAATAAAGTGCTCAATGGAGGGAATCTTGAGAACTTTGCCAAGTTGAGGTCTTATAAAAGGTTTGTAAAAGGTCATGTCCTACCTTGAATCAAAATTATCATGAGAGAGAGAAGAAATCATAACCAAAAGGGAGAAATAGATTCACCCTATGTGCAATGCACTGTAGCTTTAACAAGCACGCATGATATTTCCTTGCCTAGGCCTTTGATGGAGAATTTAACAAGTTGTTCAACTTATTCTAGCATATACGTGGCTGAAATTCTAAGTGAATTTGGTCTAATTGACAAGAATACTACTTAATGTTTATGTTTTATAGACTTGAGTTTGAGTTTTGGGAAGAATTCTAGTTAGGTTTATGGGGTTGCAGTTGTGGGGGTTTTAGCATGCATCCTGGGGGCATGGTGGGGTTTCTATATTAGAGGAGGAGAAGGGTGAGGATGGAGAAGAAGAAGGTTTTGGTTGAAATTGAGGCCTTTGATACATGCCCCATGAAATTTAATACTATGTTGGTTCAATTCACGATTGAGTATATCAGGGCAATCGTGAAGAATTTTTGGAGGGAGAATATCTTCAGTACCAATGGTTTTGCAAACGTTTACAAGAGCATTTTGGTAGATGGATCGTTTGTTTCCGTGAGGAGATTAAATAATTGTTCTCCAAATTTATGCAGGAGGTCGACATGATTTTCTGTATAAGGCACCATAATTTGGTATCGTTGAGAGGGTGACTTAATTGGCGGTAGTGGCAATGGTGGCGACTTTGGAAGAGGACAACAGGTGATAACAATGGCAATGACTTTGGAGGAGGGAAACTGGTGAAGTTGGTATGCATAAAAATGTTGACAAAGAAGTCAATGAAATACTACCATGTTGACAATGGCGATGTGGCAGGAGGAGAGACTACAACCAGCCTAGATCCATCTTGAATGATAAAAAAAAATCAAGGGATTTGATCCCTCTTGACGCTTGATATATACAAAGTTAACATGGATCTATGATGGTGTTTACATCAAATGAAATCACCATTTCCATGCTTTCTCCATTGCCATGATTTTCTTTTCATTATTAATGTTTAGTAGTGAGAAAGTGAGCATGCTTAACAAATTTCTCTCACCAATGTAAGTTATTGAATTTAATGAAATAAAATTTAATAAATTCCTACTTATAATCAATTATATTATTGTGAACATCCCCAACATTTTAAATGAAAACTTTTCTCCCCATCAAAGAAGAAACAATAACCAATTATCTTCATCTTGCCAAATTCTTCTTTCTTTCTAATTATTGCCAGACAATTAAAATCATCAATGTGAAGAATATTACATAATGCCATGCCAATACATAGGTAAATATTGTGCATAAATATTGTTGCTATTTTAGGATTTTTATTGTCGTATACCATATTCAATTCTATCTACCATTACTTACCCTAGATCACTAACACTAAAATATCAATAATAGGCACCTTACTCGAAAACAAATTTATCTAATCCATTCATTCAAATCCCTCCCTCGAATTCGACATGAATGTGTGTTCAAATTATTGCATCTAGAGGTATCTGATGAGTATTTCATTCCAAATCATATTTTCTTGGCAATCGATTTGCACTTTCTTTTTCTTTCTTCCATTTTTTTTTTTTAATTTATTGAATGACATTTATTAGAAATTGCATTTATTGACAAAAGGCACGTTTGGTTGCTTTCTTAACACTATTTTATATGTAGACATCCTTTCCATTGACAACTATGAAATTCATATTGTAGAGGTAAAATGGAGGTGGTAGTTGCGATGATTATCCAATAGCTCCACCATTGATATCAATTCATCCTCGTCCAACATAAATATATATTCATGTATAAGCTTCACATGATATGACATTTCATCACCCTTCTTCTTATCTACATATGAAATTTGTATTCTCTAACATGAATCTTCTAGAATGGAGGGTTTTAGGTCCCCGTAAGGGTTTGAATTCAATCTAATATAATTTTCTTGTTTGGGTGGTCTGAGCATTTCGTAAGCTTTAATGTTCTACATTTGAAGCTCAACATGCATGAGCTCTTTAGGTGCAAATGGTGGCCAAGTCTTAAAAGTTTGTGTGAAGGTCAAAGAAGGTCAATTTGTAGTTCTCGTTGGGGTGGTGTTCCATTGTACCTACTTATTGTTCTCGAATATATTGTAGACAAGGTTTTGGAACTCAATGGTAATGTTGCCTAAGATAACAAGAAGAGTTTGTTGTGGAGATGAGACAACATGTTTTGAATAAGGAAGGTGGAGGGGACACTTGATCCTATATGATAGCATGGACGTAAGAGACATGAGTGAAGATGATATCTTGTTGCTATTGGAATTGTTGGGTCAGAATATTCCTCATTGAAACGCATAGAGGTCACTACCACTGTCACTGCCAGAGAATATCAGAAGGACACATGCAACAATAATGGTAACAAATTTGGAGGAGGATAGTTGGTGAAGTTTCTATGTAGAACAACTCTAATAAATAAGTCAACGAAAGACTACCATGTTGAGGAGGACGATATGGTAGGAGGAGATAGGTACATGGCAGGAGGAGATAGGTAGAAGGGCATGAAATCTCTCCCTTAAAAATTCCTTCAACATAATAAATGACATACAACATTAGTTATAATTACAAAAAAAGAACTAAAAAGGGGTGGCAGGTGCAGGGTGGGTATATTTGACCTTGAAGGAAGTTGTGAAATGAACTTTGCTTGGGTTGGGGATAACCTCAAATAAATGAGTTAAATCCCTGGCTCTTTATCATGCACTTCTCATTTTAAAGGAAATGAATATCAACAATGCAAACAATTGAGTTTCGATAATCATTCTTCATTAAGTGTAAATCCCCTCAATCTCCTACGATTATTCTCTCTCTGGATTAATACTTAGGATTCAAATTGTGGTAAGATCCTTCTATTCTTTGGAATATTTCCATGTATATAGGACTCAAAACCGACAAGCAAATGCAATGGTTAAAAAAGGAACAAAGTTAGAATATTTTTTATTTCCAAAAACTAGGGGTGAGCCCATCATGGAACATTTTCCTTGATTTCATGAGCTCGATCATAGGAATCAACATACTTATCACTAGAATTAGAATTTAAAGATATGATGTTGGGAAATAACCTAGGTCCATTCCATTGTATCCTTGATATTATGCCACAATCATGGCGGCATGACATTATTAATGCATGACATGATGGAACCAATCAATGATGGAGGGATACGACCAACTCCTAGGCATAATGCGATTTTTTTTTGGTCTCAAACCCTCTAGCTTGGCTCTAGTCTTTAGCTTCTCCTCGACGGGGCTAACAAGATCTATTTGATGTTGTGATATTATTTACTTAAGTCTAGAGAGTAGAGGTTTGCTTCTCCTTCAATTTTTCTTTGTTGGGATTATGTTTGATTTTTAGTTGAATTTAGGTGCTCTGTTTAGATGGGAAATGGATATATTCAAGCACTTGAGGAGATGCATCCCTTGTGTGATAAGAGGACTTAGAGGATACTGTAAATCCAATTAGTTGATTTTCAAGTTGCTTTGGAGCATTTCATCATGTCATTGAATTTTCAATTTCACTCACAAACACTCAAAAATGCAGAGCTTCTAGACAAAGTGGAAAACTAGGATTGGCAAATTCAAAAACTAACAAAGGAGGGCAACATGCAATATCATTTGATTCTAGGATTGTCTAGAAATTCTCAATCTGAGGCCTTCATTTCCAAGGATTCTATGGCATCAACTAGAACTTCAGTAAAGGAAGAGGAATTATCCAACATTGTTTTTTTTTTCAAACCATATTTGTAAAAAAGTATATATCATTTATCTTAGGATATAACTAATTAACTTCTTGTTACTAACTTCAAAGTTTGACAACAACACCATTCCATTAGTGTCACATGTGTATCATTGATAATAATAACAAAAAAATCTCATGGTAGAATATTTAAAGAAAAAACAGTCTTTCATATCAATTAGAGGGAACTTACAACAAAAAGAAACGACAATGGAAAATATCTTTAAAAATAGATGGAAAAAATTATGCACATTGATACACAAAAATGATATACCACCTGATAAAACAAAGAAGCTCTGATACTAATTGATAAAATATACATAATAACAACAAGATGACGGAAAAGGCATACTAGCCAACACTCCATGTATTCACACCAATGTTACATACTTATAGTACAATGGGTGATGCCACCTCATTGAGAGATTTGCTCTAGATCCTAAAATCATGCATGATGACTAGGCTAGGCAATCTTAACTAAATCAATAGTCATCACTTGAGGATATATTACTAATATCCTAAATGAATAATACAAATATAGGTGACAATTAGACTTAGTGTTTGGTTAAGATAAGCCATAGGCTAACAATCCCCCCCTCAATCACAAGTCCAATCAATAATACCAACAATAAAGCATAAACTGCTATCAATTCCAAGTCTTCATATTGAAACTCCTGAGTTGAGCCTCAATGAAGAACTGCCTAAAAAACCGCCAATTTGGATGTTGAATAGTTCATCTGAAATGAACTGGAAGAGAGCTGAGATATGGAAGTGAACAACTGCAATATCTGAACATTCCCTGATTGCTTGACAATTCGATCATTTTACCAAGTATTTGAGCTAGAAGAATCTGATGTCTTCTGCTAATTGGTGAACATGTAGTATCACCATTCTACTATTAGTGCATCACTGAAAGTGCTCTGTGAATCCATGGTTTGGGATAACCACTGACCAATCGATACCATGTATCTAATGTTTTTTGGACAACTACTAACCAATATTGATAGTTTTAGGTGTCCAACAACATCCCAATGTATAATGTGTATGATTCAATTGCAAGTCATTGAACCATAATCTTGCCAAAGTCTGCCATCTCTAGAAAATCTCACTATGTAATCATGTGATCCATGATGCATGCAATTTGTTCACTTAATGTAAACTCCTATCTGATGAGAGCAAACCAAGAGAAGTGAATCAACTTCTAGTATGACACATCCCTGAAAATCAAAATCAACATCTCAATTATGTATGATTCAACTTAAAATTATTGAACCATAATTCTGCTAAAGTTTGTCATCTACAGACCGCAGTTTCCCATTTGGAAAATTTCACGCTCACCTGGCATACTTGTTGTCAAAAATTTTAGTCTGACAACCAATTTTCAATTCCATCGTCAATTCCCCCCTTTGTCAGTTGAAAGGAGAGACCACAAGTAGTTTCATGAACCATTGTCACTGGAATTTTGAACTGCCCCCCCTAAGGTACAAAAGAGTTACATCATTGTACTCCCTCCTTCTATGCTCAAGAGAGTACCATACTTGTTCCATTTGAGTACAACACAAAGTGGGCATGCGGAAAAAACCACAT
>JASDQU011376852.1:7052-31283 GCA_032191745.1 Picea mariana
GTAAAATTTAGTTCTGAGAATTCGTTTTGGCAATGAGTGTATTGGCATTTTCATTTTGTAAAATTTGTTCTGAGAATTCGTTCTAGCAATGAGTGTATTGGCATTTCTGTTTTGTAAAATTTAGATCTGAGAATGCGTTTTGTCAATGAGTGTATTGGCATTTCTGTTTTTGTAAAATTAGTTCAGAGTGATCGTTCTGCAATGGGTGTCGGGCATTTTCGTTTGTATTGTTCTGTAAATTCGTCTCTGGCAACCTCCGTCCCTGGCAAATAAAGTTCTTCCTCCTTAAACTATCATTGATTTATGGATTGCCTCATAACATATACACAACGATTTATCTAATTTCTGGATTGTCTCGTAATTATAGGAACAATGTTTCATCCTTATCTTCTGGATTGTTTCTAATTGTATGCACTGGTGTACTCGCAAGGATTTTAAATAACTTTTACTTGACAGCAATCCCATCCTTATGGTGACACCGTTTTCTTTTGATTATGCATTAACAACATTTCAACTACTTCATATAGGGTAAATTCCCAGCTTTATATTTTAGTTTACGGTGACAGCTATCCTTTGTTAATCTTGTTGGTTCTTTTTACCTTTATCCCTTTTGGATATTTACAGGTGTATTAAAACTTGTATCCCTTGCCTCATCCCTCAATTATTTATTAATACCAAAGACAGGTCGATAAGATATCTACTATCTCGTATGTTTTCACCCTTTTTCTCTATAAATTTTATTTGGATAGATCTTAATATCGTTATTCCACCGTTATCTTGTTTTAACTTTTAATTTATTCTAGCATGTTATACGAGGCATCGAAAATGCACATGATCTATCAAGTGTAGAGTTTCATTATTATTGGATGAAGGGTATGAATATTGTAGAACCTTTTTAGATATCTTGCATGATTATGAAATGGTTTAAGATTTAAAAAATGATTATTATAATTAGATTGATGAAGTGTTTCCTTTATTTATAATAATAATAATAACAATTATTAATACCATTGTTACTATTATCCTTACCAGTGGGATGAGGAATTTGTGTGTAAAGGTTGTTAAGATATACACGATTTAATTCCTCAGACATTGTTGTATATATTCCCCATGATTATTGGTTAGTGATTTAAATTAGAATTTTTATAACAACAATAACATTTTAAGGTAAATTGATTTAGATGGAACTATGACGACTCTTGAAAAATTAAAATTCACAAAGGAAATTGTTTCAAGGTGGATTTAAATTGTACCTTATGATATTATGTGCTTTAGACATGCATTGCGGGGCTCATAGTGGAGGTTGGAATAAGCTGTGTTAATTTCCTTACTGGATTTATTAATTATCATTGTCTTGTAAAGTGATTGTTATTCTTGCAAAGTTATTGTAACTTAAAATGAAATGGTGTTGTCATTTTATGGCAATGATATTGTAGTTTTATTGTTATGGATAACACATAAGATGTAAGGTGATTGTTATTTTTGCAAAGTTAATGTGATATAAATGTAATGTGTTTATTATTTCATGGCAGCGTTATTGTAATTTTTATTGTTATTGATAAACATATATGGTGGAATGTCCTTGAATTAAGTACAATAAACTATTCTGAGTTAGTAAATGAGGATTGTTGTTCATTTAAATAATGTTGTACTTGGTTGGTAAACCTTACATGTGCTTGGTCTGCTTGTGTTGGGTAGGATGTAGACACCTCCATGTTCCTCAGAACAGTCGCCAACCCTGAGACTTTAAATGGTTAAAATTGATGGGAACCTGGGCATGAGCATTGCTTATGTGTCTTGGAGGTCCTAACCATTGCAGGGTAGGACGGGAGGGTAGTCAGTCTTACTTATTGTCAATGATCGTCGTTAAATGCATGTAGTTACTTGTTGTGCGTCTTATGTCGTCTTGTTGTGTTCGTTGTGGTTTGTGTCTTGTTCATCGTCGGGTGGTGACACAGAGTTGAATGTGTTTGTTTCCCGTCCTACACGCGCGCACACACTTTTAAAAGCAAAAAAAATAAATTTGCACTTGTTATATGAGGTTTGTCGTCGTAACGAGGAGGTTTATTACACATTTACAGTCAATAAATAAATTCAATTGCAGTCACAAATAGTTAAAACCATGCTGTCATACAATGGGTAACTTTCAAATAAATGAATTTAATCAGAGTCACAATAGTTTAAAAAGAAATTGTCATTCAAGTGGACAAGACTGAGATTTTTCCATTCAAGAACTCGGAACTATCATGAAAAATCATAGAGAATAAAATACCCTTCGAAAACACAAGGGTGATATAAAAATGTAGAGGTTATTGAGCTGATCGCAGAGAGAAAAGATAACAATACATAGAGGTATTCAATCTCAAGAAGGCGCAAGACAATTATTCGACTAGGAACAATCAACTCAGAGATAAGAAAGGGGTAGACAACTGGGCAAAACTATCATTCGCTCATCATCCATGCACATAAAAGAAGGGCGTTAGAATCTATAGGTATATTAACACCGAAGTGATTACCGTCGATTCGGCTCTTGACCGACTGCTCAGGAGTGGACTTGATCTAGGGATGAGGACGAAGATAAAGTGAAAACTCTTCATAAAAATCATTAAAAAAAACCTGAATAATCATAGCAATGAGGGTTGAGTTCCAAGGAAATCAATTCAAGGAGCGAGAGTAAAAGTATGATGACTTCAAGTTCTTGATTAAATACGATAAGAAAAACACTTTTCTTCACACAATTAAAGGTATAGAAATGAAAGCGAAAGATCAATAGTAATCTACCATGCAAAATAAAGGTATGTGTACCATAGCCCAAGGTTACAGCTCTGATTCGTTGTCCCCCGCGCTTCATCCAGCTCCCTCTTGTCGACCGATGTGACTTCACAAGTACCTCTCAGCCAATGCTAGGGGTACTCTTCTTCCCCCTTATCCCCTTGAGATGCAAAGGGGGCACACACACTAAAATAAAGAACACCTAGCAACCAACTCACCTTGCAAGGTCGAGCTACCACTTGTTACCCAAGTTGGTTATCTCGACTCCCACAAGATAAGTTAGTCAAGACAAAAAATTTGTAGCGTAACGTTACGCATGAAGAAGAAGATCCATACTCCTCCTCCTCCATCCTTTTTATAGAATTTTTTAGTGATTGTAATGGTCCTCTTGTTTCGTCACAACAACAAGCTTCTCATAACAAGTGCAAATTTTTATTTTTATTTGTGTGTGTGTGTGTGTAGAAGGGTAATAAAGACATTATACTCAATGTCATAACACGGCGACGTTCTTGATGAAAGAAACTCATGCAACAACAACATGATGACCCAACAGTAGCACATCAATCAACAATAAGAAAAGTTCGTCATTCAACCAATAAGAATAAAAATGACTAACCGCTCGTCCTACCCTGCAATGGTTAGGACCTCCAGGACACATAAGCAACGCTCAAGCCCAGGTTCCCATCGATTTTGACCATTTAAGGTCTCAATACTGGCGACTGTTCTGAGGAACAAGGAGGTGTCTACTTCCCTCCCGACACAAGAAATCCAAGCCACTAAGCTACGGGTAGGCATTAATTACAATAAACAACAACTCCCTCAACGGAAGGCGCAAGCTAAAAAAAATGACTTCGTCAATAACCAACCATTACTGAAGGCTAAAAGGTCATTATTTACAATTTAAGTAGGCTTCAAAACAAATCCATTAACCAGTCTAATTTCCATTAGTCAACAAATACCAACCGAGCTTAACTGGGATTACAACTCAATTGAGCGAGTCTGAGTTAACAGTAGGCGACATTTATATATCCAACTAACATCAATTTCATATCTAAATTAGCAAGTCTGAATTGCAGCTAGCAACTATTTGCAATTCTATTTTAACCTTTAAAGGCAAACAAGAAGTTAGTAAGTATAAATCAAGATTTAGACATTAACTACAAATATAATCTAACATTAATACGATCTAACCTTAGCAATTGCCAAACTAGGAACAACATTCACAGGTCTAAGATAAAAATGCTATTAATGAATTTAACATCCAACACACCATCTAGCCATTAGCTGATAACATTAGTAACAATCTTGTTGTGGAATCATACCATTTAAAATAATAAGAAATCAATTAACATGGCATCTAAACAAGACAATTCACCTATCATTTAACATAGTCATAACTACATTACTACATCAAGGTTGAAATCATCAACTAGGCATTTATTAACTCAATCAATTTCACATGTGTCTATCCTTATTCTAGGTACCCAAATGATAGCTTCCTACAACAACAAGGAAAAATCGGCCAAGAAGTGTAAGGGCCACAACCTCAAGAACTATTTACGAGAGACTAAGGCCATGCACCAAAAAGGGGTTTACTACCACACGCCCTCAGTACAAGTCACTGCCAGATAAAAGTAAATGCGAATAAGGAGGTAATTAATATAACAATTATCATTGCAAAAAATTGAAGGCTTTACGTTTGAACTTGGGAAATTGCAGGTTAAAAAGACAAAGCTTTACACAAATTGGGAATGTTTAAAAACACACCAAGAATTGTTATAATAAACAATTGATAAAAAGGAAACACTTTAACCATAAAGGCAACCGATATCAACATTTGAAGATCCACTTTATTGACCTACCAAAGAACTGTTGTAATGACTAGTCTATAAAATAGAAGGTAAGACTATCTATCAACCACTGCCAAGACTATCAATTTAGGTGATTGTCTAGCATTGATCGGACTGAGATAAACGCAACTCTAAAGCTACTAAAACTATACTTCCTTCTAAATATGTGTCTAAACATCTACAACTATACATTTTAAGTCTGACCAAGAAGTCCTTGAAGGATTTGTATAAGGACAAAGATCGCTGTCAAAACTGATGTCGTTGTCCCAACATGCTAAAATTGGGCAGTTACAATAAAATCTAAGGTTAAAAGATTTCTAAGTGAAGGCGCTAACTAAGGGAGACGCTAGTGAGGGATAAGACGTACAGGCTTAAACTCAACTACCTTGGTACTACCGCTGCCATAACCAATGTAAAGACATAGCCAACACTTGGCAACATGATGTCCCCAATAAGGCTACGATTGGTAACATCTAAGATAGACACGAAAACAACTGCACACACATCCATAAATAGTGCAATACGGGAGTGGGAAGGCAACCCTAAAACCCAACCCAAGCGAAAGATATAACCAGTAGAATATGAAAACACATGCATCTTCTCCCAGTAGAATGAGGATCTAACCAATTAAAGGTAAAGTATAAACCAAAACACTCCAAAACTATACGGGTATAAGTCTGGTGGAAGGACCGTCGACCGTAAAATTGGAACTCGGACAAGTCCAACAACTTGTTTTCTTTTACCCTATTTCCATGATGGCCCTCATTCCCAACGGATGCTCAATTAAACTTAGAGTCTAAGAGGGGTGGTTACTAGAGAGCAAGTTAGACTTGGGCCTTACAAAGGTGACAGATCATACACAGCTCCCACCATAACCACTAAGAGCCTAAGGCATGAAGGCGAAGACAGTAACTGCCCTCCTGAAATAGCTGCGGGCAATTCTAGACAAGGACATTAGCGTGCAAGGTTGGGCCATTCCTGGAAGGCAAAAATGTTATATATTTTATTATTACTTTTTCTTTTATGGACTGTCAACAACTGTTGATTCTCATGGATGCATTAAGTTAGCACCCAGCACAGAACCTCCACGCCCAAACCTTTTCATACAAATTGACAATGATGCAAAGATTAATCATAATGAAACAATGGACAACAACAACAGAATCATTGCACTAAACCTATTAGAAGGAATTTTCTTTGCTACCATTAATTCAATAAGTAAAAATGTCGTACCATACATCCCTGGAAATATAGAGATAAAACAAATGTGGTGAGAGGCAAGAGAAGACACTATTTAATATAAGAAAAAAAAGGGATGTTCAGGTTCGATTCAAGCCCTAGAAAATAAAAACGTAAGGACCCAATGGGAATAATCATTGAAATGAGTGCCGAGATTCTAACAGCCCAAGCGTGGAGAAAATCCAAGGTTAATCCCTTAAGGCGCGGAAAACAACAAGCGCAGAGATATTCCAACCAAGACAAGATAATCCACATGCCATAGTCATTGCCAGAAGGCGGAATCAACAATCATCTAGGGACAAACATCAAGGGTAGTCGGCTGATAGGTTCACCTTCGCTTCACCATCCTCGCACAGAAAAACAGGGCATTGAGATCCATAGGTCTTTTAACGCTAAGGCAACAACTGTAGATCAGGCTCCTAGCCAACTTCTCGAGAAAGGACTGGTGAGCTAAGGATGAAGGATAAACAACTTCAAGGTCACAATCAACACACAGGGAGGTCAATTCATGCGGGAACGAAGGCCATGGGAGTCAACAATCATTGAGCTAGGCTGAGCAAATTTTCAGTCATCAAATTTAGAAATAACTCAATTTACTTCTCCACTAAATACGTAGTTCCAAGATTAAGTTCTAATACATTCTACCATACAAAAATGAAGAGCATATTGTTTCCTGATCACCTGCTCCGATTGGTGTCCCACATGCTCCGTGCAACTCCCGCTCACTGACCATCGAGACTTCACCGATACCTCCCAGTCAGTGCTAGGGGTAATCTTCTTCGCCCTTATCCCCCCGAGCCGCAAAGGGGCCTCACAAAATATCCAGAGGTTTCATCTAGCTCCTAGCTCACCTCACAAGGCCGAGCTACCACTCCTCTCCGAGCTAGGTATCCCAAGTCCCACAAGTAAATCAATCAAGTTGATATTTCTGCAGCATAACGTTACGCAAACAGAAGATCATCCTTCATCCTTCTCCTCCCTTTCTTTTATAGAGTTTTGAACTTCCTTTCTTTCCTAAAATCTCATTTAATTAAAGTTTTAAAAATGAATTCCCAAAAATTCTTCTTCGTACAAGTGTCCCTCATCCCCTACAATCCTCCATAAATTAATTTCTTTAATTAAGTAGTTATCTTTATTTCCCTCACCCACCTAGAGTTACTCCTAGAATCACTCCTAGGTGTCCCTAGATTCCCTTACAAGTTTTAAAGGCTTTCTCTATTATGAAATTGCTAATTCATTTTAAAATTAGAAAGCTCTTAAATGTAGATTCTTTACTAAGTTGACTTCCCGCTTTTTCCCTTAAGTTCCCCTTTTTCCTTTTTATGTTACCTCCTTTCCCTAGTTTCCTTTTTTTTTTTTAATTTTCCTTCTTTCCCCTTTTACTAAGAACTCAAAAAGGTAGGTGTGGAATATAACCCCTTTTCCCTTTTATCATTAATTTAGTATCTTTTTAAATTATCAAAAAATAAAATAATTAATTCCCTCTTTACTTTTTGTATCCACAGATTTTATTTCTTGTGAATAATTTAATTTCTTACTCCCTTCATGTTACAAAATTTTATGAAGACCATAAATATTACTTAAGTGGTTTTTTTTTTAAATTTTATTATTTTATTTTATTTTATCTATTTATTTTATTTTTTTATTTTTTTATTTTTTTAAAGGTAGACAAATTTTTACCCCTAGCGTAGTTTTTAGACTTAGAACTTAGATTTTGTACTGGGCAACATTTAATTAGGGAAGTCGTTTTACAATTTATTAACATGTTATTCATCTTAGGGCTATCTAGGTTCATCCCTCTATCATCATCAACGTGACGTGCCCTTCAAGATGCACTAGGTGCTCCAAGGGTGCCACTCGCCTCATCTGTTCCTTTGCGCGACGTGCCCTTCAGGATGCACTACGTGCTCCAAGGGTGCCACTCGCCTCTTGACTGATTGGTAGACATCAATAACCCTTGGAGTCAACACTCCACCAGTTGAACTTGTGGGAGACTAAGGGCCTATAAGGAATAAGGCCCCCACCTTATTGCGTGTCCCTTATAATCATCGTGAGCGACTATCGCAGTCTAACCTCACGGCATCGTGGCTCCTCTTGAACTAGGTAATCGTTAACCTACAGTTTGAGCCACGACGAGAGTGCTAGTAGGTTGTGGCAGGGCTGTTGTCCACACCTCTCCCTCAACATCTCTAGTAGTCATGTGTGACCCCTTTACTCCATATGTGAGTCTGGTCGGCAAGCTATCGTCAGCCTGCATCATCAACAAATCATGTCAGAACATATCCACATCATATCATCTAGTCAGATGCACTAATATCACAGTAAAACAATCAAACCCAAGTGGCACACTCCCTGACTCGATCCAGATTCCAAGGGGTTCCATCGATGCCTCTACATCCTCAAGGTCCAAAACCCTGCACACTCAGTAAATCCGAGTCAATAGCACCTGTCTATGTTAATGTAGTAAAACAACATGTCATCAACCATAACGCCTCATAATCAAAATAAAAAAGTTTTAATAACATAATAATCCAGATCACTTGGGAGCAAATGTCCTCAAAGAATAAGTTCGCTCAGTGCATGAGAGTGGGATGTTACAGTGATTTCATTCCCAATTTCCCATTTAAATTATTTTTCATTAAATTAATTCATAAAAATCTCCCCCGTACACATGTCACCTATAACATCCCCAAAAGTAAAGTATTTTTGAAATTTAAATTTGTTGGAAAATTATTTCGTTTTTAGTAAATTTGAAATTGGAAAATTTTTTCCATTTATGGCAATTCCAAATTTTGAATTTGATAATTGTAATTAACTATTATCACTGTTTGGTAGAGATCTGATTTGACTGAACTAACTAATTAACTATGACACTTGTATAAAAACAAAATATTTTATATGGATTGCAGGAGGACAAATGGAACAACCATGTTAAAATCAGCTGACTATGACTTCATGATTGGGGAACATGTTGGAACTACCTCTGGGCTAATTGTTACAAGTGGAAAATCAGGGATTTGGCCATTGGCAACCCCTGAAAATCAGGGATTTTGAAAGCTACAAAAATTCCCAATGAGGGAAAAAGACCTAGGCAAAAATATTGTTTTAAATAGCATATGTGAGGAGGCAGGACACTACTAAGTATGTTGGGAAAGGAAGGACCTCTTGATGTTATGAACATTGTTCTCTAAAGTGTGAGGAAAGGAGGAGTATGCTAAGGAGAAACATTTCTGACTGCTTGCTTTTATGAACACTCCCTACCGAGTGTGAGGCAAGAAAAAGTTTTATGAAGTGGAACAACGATGTTGAGGAGGAGTTTTGAGTTAACCCTCATGGACTCATGGTCAGGCTAGGGGGTGAATAGGACAAGTGATTCGGCTGCCATGTTTCACTGTTGGGAGGAACGTGGTTGTTCCCTTTGTCTTCCCATGAATTTGGTTCAGATATGTTATTCTACCTCTCCTTTGGACGAATGTTATATAAATGGATATCTGATATATGCATTTGTTTGTGTTTAAGTGAATTATTTTTGTGAATGAAATATGTTCGTATGTGGAGTTTATAATAGATAACCTAGTTCGGGAATTGCCTCTTCTATAATTGGGCTTTATAGGTGGGATTATCCATGTATCATTGTATTTTAACAAGTCTGAATATACAATAAATTTATGTGTATCTCTGTAATTAAAATTTCAGAGAGTTCAATTTTAATAGCTGAGTTTTCCTTTCTCGTATAAAGGGAAAGGTACAATATAGTATGGACTCTACAAACATACTTATATATATACTTATATATTTCATACAGAGTGTGATATATATATATATATATATATATATATATATATATATATTTGCAGTTGTTACCTTACATAGATATAATTGCCTAGACGAAATGGTATAGCAGTAATAGAAAACGCTCCTACATAGAGACCAGATGTCATAGTATATATATATATACATATGAAACAAATTATACCAACTAGAAATAAAGCTACTTTTCGTACAGAGAAATATTGAATCGGAGAGACTGAGATCCTCCTTAATTTTCATTACAGTACCAAATTAGATTGAATAAGCTACATTGATTAGTTATAGATACTACAGAAGTAGAATCTTTCCATAAGAATAAAGAGGGAGAGTTGCATAAACGTCATAAGTCACATGCTAATAGAACATCTAAGTGTACTGTTCCTTTTTGTACAAAGTGAAAGACCTAACTAAAAAGAATAACCATCGTTTTAAATGCTAGACAATCTATGGAAGGACGAATATACATATAACTCGAATCTTAAAATCCTACCAGTCATTAAGAAAAGAATCCCCTTACACTGTCTAAACAACGATAGAGGCAGAGGTATGGATGATTATAAATATGCATATATATATATATATATGTGTGTGTGTGTGTGTGTGTAAATAAGTGATCTGGAAATAAAACATAGAATCAAAATCTGATTTTACCAATTATCTTGATAACTCATATCACTATATTTACTCAATGTTGTGTCTAATCTAACTATTACCAGTTCAGATTGAAACATATCGGCAATGAAAACAAGGCATGTTGAAAGAGAGTAAAACAATATAATATTATAAATCTGATATGCATCAATATCCTTTCTTAAGAAACCCAGCATTCAAGATGTGTAATAGATTTTTTTTTTTAGTAATTCCCTGGTAATTAATTTCCAGAGTAGGGTGAGACCCGAAACGATAAGGAGAGATGTTTAGACAACCATTCCATTACTTCAAACAAACAGGGTAATCATGTACATAAAGTGTTGTAAGAATCATACTAATATCTAGGCCAAACTCTAAGTTACAGTTGGGAAAAAGTTTTCCTTCCAGGTCCGATAGGAGACAGAGGAAATGACAGGAAATGACTACATGCAAAATTGCTACACTGACTGTTCAACCTCCGGAAGGGTTACAGAAGGGAACTCGAATACTTTTTTCACCGAGAACGCGGATGGATATCTGAAATCTCCGCATAGACAAAACCTAGAATAATCACCATCCGAAGATTAGAAAATTCATTCAAGGAAAAATTGATAAAACATGAAGAGAGTGATAATTGTTTATTCAGACATCATACCCAGATATTACTTAACTTCCAAATTTCTGGCTCACACGGATTCCTTCCTTTGTTACTTCTGGTTGGATAGACGCTCAAGGCCGAGGATGGATGGAAAACAACTCACTGATGTGTACCCTCGCATCAAACAGGGCCCATCATTAGTGATGCATATTAATTCAAAAGAAACTATTTAAATTAATGCAAGGGAATCTTTATACAGTATTCTTGAATAATGAAATATAGTAAGCAACTATACTAAGTCCCTTTATATATGGATAGCGTATACTATATTAAGCATAAAAGAACTTAAGTTCTCCTTTTAGACCAGAATACATCTAACTGACGAATTTAGTCTTCCTTTCAAACGACACAAACATGCTGAGCATAAAATGACATAACCATATTTTTCCCACGTGGGACAGAAGCTACTTGACTATTGAGCTAGTATCAATTTACAAGGGATATATTATTAATTCAAGTTTGATATAGAAAACCCTCACCACCAGTTTCAATTCGTAAGGATAGCAAAAAATGATAAATAACATCTGAGAAATTTTAAGGGGCTTCTGGCTAGTGTTGTAAGCTATCTTAGCACGCCGAGAGCATAGAGGTATTTAGTTCAAACACTGACAACTAGTCGAGACCACAACATAGACAAGATGAATTACACAATGCTTTGAACATTTCACAAAAGGACTCTTTCATGAGACTCTACCCTATGAAGAATAAACGAGAGATCTTTTACTAAATCCTAATGAGGGGTGGTGTATATGATAAGAGAAAAAAGAGTACAAGGACTGTAAGGTAAATCAAAACTTTATGAATGTATAACCTTTTCCATTATCCAAGAGGTAGACTATAAAAAAAAAACCTCACGTCGAATGGCTCGGTAACCAGAACAATTTCTTTTAATAAACAAGACTTCTAAAGAAGAAAACCAAATAACCTTACCTTATTTGTGCGATGTCTCAATGGTAGAGGCCCATCCAAAAATGTTTGGCTCTAGAATGAGTCCACAACTTAGACATTGAGCAGTTACAGAGATGGTCTGGTAACTCGAACTTAATTACAAGGGAACCCACAAATCCGATGTCAAAAGAAGATTAATGAAAACAGTAGCCCTAGCGTCCATCTACTAGTCTAAGGATGCTTAATGGCAGTCCATAAGTTTAGTACTGCCACTAGGGCAAGGTGGTGAGATTTGGGAAGGGCACTTTAAACTTGTGATAATCTCGAGGAGTTGCTATCAAAATATTTTAAATGCTCTGACAGAAGGATCCTTACACCTCCTCGACCGTATCCCAAAGTTGATCTCGTCTCAATCCATGGAAAATGGAGTTAGCAGATAGTTCAGTTTACTCGTGCTAGTTTGGTTGGACTTGTGGTACTCGGAGAAATTCTGTTAAGGAAAGGGAAGTCTCCTTCCAAAAGTTATTTCGAGTGAAATGACGATTATCCCTAAAGGGGTGAGGTGAGAACTGGTTCTTACCTACCATATTCACACCTGATTTTCACACGTACTGAGACACCATTGATAACAAAGAGTGCATTAATTTCTCTGCCACCATACCAAAGAAAACATATTGGCCACTCCATAATTTTATGGAAGGGTCATTCATAAGACTCATCTCACGGTAGGCCTTGTTGGTGCCATACTTTTGACAATGGACTTATAGGTATAGGTTATTGCTTGACGTTTTATGGTGCAATAGGTTTAGTAATAGTTATATTTATTCATATAGAATTGTTGCATAAATATTTGGTGGCGTAATGTATTTGGCAATAGTTATATATGTATATAAGTTGTTGCGTAAATATTTTGTGGCGCAATGATATCTTGACATTAGCCATATATATATATATATATATATATATATATAGTTGCATAAACACACTAGTATATTTATATATATAGTCTGCTAAGTGCAGGAGTATAGCCTATGTGGATAAAATAGAAAGAAACACTTATAGGATTTGAAGGAGTCAAGAATTACGAGGAAAAGGTAAAGTCATATAATTTCACTTGTAAAATAGCCGTGGTAAGAACTAATGTGGGAGAAAGAAGTGTCTAATCTCCTTCCAGCAAGATTTAATTGAAAATCTAGGACCACAAAGATTTTTTTTTTTTATGGTAATTATAGGTACATTACATATGGTATCAGAGCAAAAGGTTACAACATTGGACCTGAACAGGGCCACATTAGTTTCTTAGCACATATTTCAATCTATGCAAAACTAATAAACCTTTTTGTTTCAAACAGAAAACAATTATGTTTTGTGTGAATTATGGCAGCTCAGGATGATGCAAAAATCAGAATGGAAGGAAAGACCTCATGGAGATCCAAGATAGAATAGTGACGGAAGCTCTCCTACGGAAGTACTAGAAATAATGAGGAATCTTATTGTTGAACTACAGGTTTTCAAAGCAGACAATGAGAAATTGAAGAAAGCATGGCAGGAACAACAAGAGATAAATGAGGTCCTGCTGCACAGTATAGTGACCAAAAAAATCCCAAAGGATGATAAGCATGACTAAGAGGTCAACAAAAGGGCCTCCAAGAACTCTGGGTCAGAAACATAAAAAGGAGTCAGTTCGTCTGAAGGAACACCTTCAACTGAGGAAAAAACTAAAACATACAAAAAAAGAAAACAAATAGACCACCTTGAAGGAGAATTTAAAAAGATTAAACCAGCTACCTTTGATGGAGAATCCAAGACAGGAGAAGAAGTTGAGGCATGGTTGTTGGACATCAAAAAATACATCCATATCTACAACTATTCCAGCAATATGAAGGTCAGAATGTCCATGTACAATCTGAAAGGGAAGGCTAGCATTTGGTGGAAAGACCTAAAATTGGCCAAGGGCCTAAAGGAGAAACAATTGGAATGGTCTAACTTTAAGAAGTATTTTAAGAAACAATACCTTTTTGAAAACTATTATGAAAGGAAAACAAAAGAATTTTACAAGTTACGACTTGAACAGATGACAATGGAGGACCTTATAAATAAATTTCTGGAACTACTAAGGTTTGTACCGTACATCCGGGAGGATAAGGTAAAAATCCAACAATTCTTAAGTTGTTTACCATAGTCCTACAGGGAAATAATTGAATTTGACAACTCCAAATCCTTGAGTGAAGTATTCAGGAAAGCACAAATGTGCTATGACCAATATAAACAGTGGGTAGAGTTTCCCAAAGCCTGGAAGGATAAGAAACGAGATTGAATGAACCAGCGGAAGAAAGGATACCAGCCAGCTCTTTATCATAATGTAGAAAAAATATTTCTGAGAAATGATTTTCACTCCAAACATCTGAATACGCAAAGCAACGGTAAACCGACAAATCTGGAAACGAAGAAGTTTGGGAATAGCTCCCATGAGCCATTAAAGTGCTCGGAATGTGGATAACCTCATCTAAGGAGGAACTGTCCACACTTAATTTCAGAAAACAAAACTATTGTTCATAATTTGTAGGAAGCCTCGACGGTGGGTGACGTGGGTGGAAGCCTGCATCAGATAAATGCAGCCATAAATGGTCGGTAAGCTGACCACCAGTCCTTTGTGGTAGAGATCGAAGGTAAAATCAATAAATCTTGAATTTATGTTTTAATTGACCCTGGAGATACGTTAAGTTATATTACTCCTGATGCAGTAGAGTCTAACAAACTTAAGAAACTGAAGCACACAAAATCATGGTTGGTACAACTAGCAACAGGGCAATTTATTTATGATTTTGAATTCATCTTAGATGGCCAAAATATAAGGACAAATCTGAACATCCTACCACTAGGGTCTTATGATATGATTATCGGAATGGATTGGTTGGAAAAGCACAAAGTAGTACTAGATTGTTATGCAAAGACACTTAACTATAAAGATGATTTTGGCACTACTAGAACAACCCAAGGTATACCAAAAATGGTATCAATCAGACAAGTTTCAGCGATGCAACTCAAGAAATGTATGAGAAAGGGATGTCAAGTTTATGCAATCCAAGTAACGAATCTGTTAGAAAAAGAAAATAAGCCAAAGTTATAAGACTTTGTTGTCCTACGTGAATTTAGAGACATGTTTGTGGATGGGATACCAGAATTACCTCTTAGAAGGGAAATAGACTTCTCCATAGACTTACTACCTGGTTCAGCCCCTATCTCAAAATCACCTTACTGAATGAGTCTACTAGAACTAACAGAATTAAAAATACAATTACAAGAATTGTTGGACAAAGAGTATATCAGATCGAGTGTTTCACCATGGGGGGCACCATTCCTCTTTGTGAAAAAGAAAGATGGTACTCTAAGACTATGTATCTATTATAGACAACTAAACAAAATGACTATTAAGAACAAATACCCCTTACCAAGGATAAATGATATGTTCGATCAAGTAGGTGGGGACAAGGTCTTTTCAAAGTTGGACTTACGATCCGGTTATCACCAAGTTAGGATAAAAGATGAGGACATAAATAAAATAGCTTTTCGAACAAGATATGGACACTACAAATTCGTAGTCATACCTTTTAGACTCACTAACGCACCAACCACATTTATGTGCCTGATGAACAATATTTTCAGTCAGTATTTAGACAAGTTTGTAGTAGTATTTATCGACGATATTCTGGTCTATTCTAAAATGAAGAAAGAACATGATGAACACTTAAGAATAGTTCTACAAACATTGAGGAAACACAAACTGTACGCCAAATTTGACAAGTGTGACTTTTATCAAAAGGAAATACAATATATAGGACATGTAATTTCAACAGAAGGCATTGTTGTAGACCGGGAGAAGATAAAAGACATTATGGAATGGCTGGTACCTAAGGATGTAGCGGATATCTAGTCATTCATGGGAATCACTGGATATTATCACAGATTTATAGAAGGGTTTTACAATATAGCCTACCCTATCACGTCATTACAAAAGAAAGGGACCAAGTTCAACTGGTCAGAGAAATGTCAAGACAGTTTTAACAAGTTGAAGGAATTATTGACAATTGCACCCATATTGAAGGTAGCATACCTAGATAAGGACTTCACCGTATGTGATGATGAAAGTAAAGAAGGACTAGGTGATGTCCTAACTCAGAAAGGACATGTTATTTGTTACGAGTCTCGGAAATTAAAAGAACATGAGCGAAATTATGTCACTCGTGACTTAGAATTGGCAGCGGTAATACACGCATTAAAAATGTGGCGACACTACATAATGGGCATAAATTTTTTACTATTGATGAATAATAGTGGGGTGAAATACTTGTTTAGCCAACCAGATCTTAATGCAAGACAAGAAAGATGGCTAGCCTTCTTGAGTGAATTCGACTTCTAGGTCAGACATATCAAGGGTAAGGAAAATAAGGTAGTAGACGCTTTAAGAAGGAGAGTCCATGGGTTATTTGAGATAAATATCAATAGGGTAGAAAGTGATCTGGAACAAAGAATAAGGACGACGGGTATTAATGACGGAAATTACACTAAGATAATGGCAGAATTACAAAACAATACTGCAAACTCAGATAAACCAGATCTAAGTATCGATAAGAAGGGACTATTACTATTTAAAAAAAGACTTTACATACCAGATTCAGTAGAGTTAAAATTGATAATCTTGGACGAAGTTCATAAGAAACTTTATTCTTGCCATCCAGGATACCAGAAAACAATAACAACACTTAGAAAACTATTTTACTGGCCTAATATGAAGGGAGAAACTGCAGAATACTTGGCTAGGTGCTAATATTGTCAGCAGGTTAAGGCCGAGCACCAACATCCAGCTGGCCTATTGCATCCATTGCAAGTACCATAATGGAAATGGGAGACCATATCGCTGGACTTTATAATAGGTTTTCCTAAAACTTCGAAACAAAATGATTCTATCATGTTTGTAATCGATAAACTCAGTAAGTCTACACACTTTATTCCTATAAAGTCTACTTTAAAAGCTATAAACATTGCTAAAATATTCATGAAAGAAATTTTTAGACTGCATGGTATTCCTAAAATGGTGATTTTAGATAGAGACATAAAATTCACATCCTCTTTTTGGAAGGAATTGTTTGTAGGGATAAATACTAATTTGAATTTCAGTACAATTTATCATCCACAAACGGATGGACAAACCGAAAGGACAAACCAAATCATAGAGGATATGCTCCGCATGTACGTAAGAACCAAACCAAACAAATGGGAAGACTACCTGCACTTGGTATAATTTGCATATAACAATGGGTACCAAAATTCGGATAAGTTAAGCCATTTCGAAGTACTGTACGATGGAAAGTGTACGAATCCAATTAGCTGGGATAACCCAGTTAACAGACTCATGGTTGGACGAGAGATGCTCCAAGAAATGGAGAACATGGTAAGGAAGGTACAACAGAACTTGAAAGAAGCCTAGGACAAATAGAAGAGCTATGCAGATCAGAAAAGAAGACACTTGGAATTTCAAGTTGGATACCATGTTTATTTGAAGGTCAAAGCCCAAAAAAGTTTTTTGAAGTTAGGAAAATGGGCCAAGTTGTCACTCAGGTTTTGTGGACCCTTCGAGATACTAGCTCGAATTGGACCTGTAGCATACCAACTTGCTCTTCGAGCTAATTTACGAATTCATAATGTATTTCATGTTTCGTTGTTGAATAAGTATGTTCATGACCATACTCATATGATTGATTGGAACTTGGTGCAAGTGGAACCCGAAGGTGAGTTCCAGGTGGAACCCCTGCGTATTCTGGACTGGAGAGAAATAACACTTCGAAACAGAGTCGTCGCTCAGGTAAAGGTGCAATGGAATAACTTTAGTCCTGAGGAGGCCACTTGGGAGTTGGAGGGAGATTTGCGGAAATCTCATCCAATCATGTTCCAACAAAGGAACAAACATTGAGGACAATGTTTTATTGAAGGGGGAAAGGATGTAACATCCCCAAAAATAAAGTATTTTTGAAATTTAAATTTGTTGGAAAATTATTCCATTTTTAGTAAATTCGAAATTGGAAACTTTTTGTCATTTATGGCAATTCTGAATTTCAAATTTGATAATTGTAATTAATTATTATGAATATTGGGCAAAGATCTGATTTGACCCAACTAACTAATTGACTATGACACTTGTATAAAAACAAAATATTTTATATTGATTGTAGGAGGACAAATGGAAAAACCATGTTAAAATCAACTAACTATGACTCCATGAGTGGGGAACATGTTGGAAATACCTCTGAGTTGATTGTTACAAGTGGAAAATCATGGCTTTGGCCATTCGCAACCCCTGAAAATCAGGGATTTAGAAAGCTGTGAAAATTCCCAAGGAGGGAAAAAGACCTAGGCCAAAATATTGGTTTAAATAGCATATGTGAGGAGGCAGGATGCTGCCAAGTATGCTGGGAAAGGAAGTACCTCTTTCTGTTATGAACATTTTTTTCTGAAGTGTGAGGCAAGGAGGAGTATGCTAAGGAGAAACATTTCTTACTCCTTGTTGTTATGAACACTCCCTACCGAGTGTGAGGAAAGAAGAAGTTTTCTGAAGTGGAACGACGATGCTGAGGAGGAGTTCTGAGTTAACCTTCATGGACTCATGGTCAGGCTAGGGGGTGAACAGGACAAGTGATTTGGCTTCCTTGTTCTACGATTGGGAGGAATGTGGTTGTTCCCTTTGTCTTCCCATGAATTTGGCTTAGATATGTTATTCTACCTCTCCTTTGGACGAATGTTATATAAATGAATATCTGATATATGCATTTGTTTGTGTTTAAGTGAATTATTTTTCGTGAATCAAATATGTTTGTATGTGGAGTTTATAACAGATAACCTAGTTTGAGAATTGCCTCTTTTGTAATTGGGATTTCTAGGTGGTATTATCCATGTATCATTGTATTTTAACAAGTCTGAATATACAATAAATTTATGTGTATCTCTGTAATTAAAATTTCAGAGTGTTCAATTTTAATAGATGAGTTTTCCTTTCTCGTATAAAGGGAAAGGTACAATATAGTATGGACTCTACAGACATACATATATATATACTTATATGTTTCATACAGAGTGTGATATATATATATATATATATATATATATATATATATATATATATTCAGTTGTTACCTTACATAGATATAATTGCCTAGACGAAATGGTATAGATGTAATAGAAAATGCTCCTACATAGAGACTGGATGTCATAGTATATATATATACATATGAAACAAATTATACCAACTGGCAATAAAGCTAGTTTTTGTACAGAGAAATATTGAATCAGAGAGACTGAGATCCTCCTTAATTTTCGTTACAGTACCAAATCAGATTGAATAAGCTACGCTGATTAGTTATAGATACTACAGAAGTAAAATATTTCCATAAGAATAAGGAGGGTGAGTTGCATAAATGTCATAAGTCACATGCTCATATAACATCTCAATGTATTATTCCTTTTTGTACAAAGTGAAATACCTAACTAAAAAGAATACCCATCGTTTTAAATGCTAGACAATCTATGGAAGGATGAATATACCTATAACTCGAATCTTAAAATCCTACCAGTCATTAAGAAAAGAATCCCCTTANTGTGTGTGTGTGTGTGTGTGTGTGTGTGTGTGTGTGTGTGTGTGTGTGTGTGTGTGTGTGTGTGTGTGTGTAAATAAGCTAAGCTATTTCGAAATAAAACATAGAATCGAAATCTTATTTTACAAATTATCTTGATAACTCATATCATTATATTTACTCAGTGTTGTGTCTAATCTAATTATTACCAGTTCAGATATAATATTACAGGTCTGATATGCATCAATATCCTTTCTTAAGAAACCCAACATTCAGGATGTGTAACAAATTTTTTTTTTTAGTAATTCCCTAGTAATTAATTTCCAGAGTAGGGTGAGACCCGAAACGATAAGGAGAACCATTTAGACAACCATTCCATTACTTAGAACAAACAAGGTAATCCTGTACATAAAGTATTTCAAGAATCATACTAATATTCAGACCAAACTCTAAGTTACATTTGGGAAAAATTTTCCCTTCCAGGTCCGATAGGAGATGGAGGAAATGACACGAAATGACTACATGCAAAATTGCCACACTGACTGTTCGACCTCCGGAAGGGTTACAGAAGTGAGCTTGAATACCTTTTCACTAAGCACATAGATGTATATCTGAAATCTCTGCATAGATGAAACCTAGAATAATCACCATCCGAAGAATAGAAAATTCATTCAAGGAAAACTTGAGAAAACATGAGCAAAGTGATAATTGTTTATTCAGACATCATACCCAGATATTACTTAACTTCTGAATTTCCGGCTCACACAAATTCCTTCCTTTGTTACTTCCGCCTGGACAGATGCTTAGGGCCGAGGATGGATGGAAAACAACTCACTGATGGGTACCCTCGCATCAAATAGGGCCCATCATTAGTGATGTGTATCAATTCAAAAGAAACGATTTAAATCAATGCAAGGAAATCTTTATACAATATTATTGAATAATTAAATGTAGTAAGAAACTATACTAAGTCCCTTTATATATGAACGACGTATACTATATTAAGAATAAAAGAGCTTAAGTTCTCCTTTTAGACTAGAATACATCTAACTATTGATTTTATTCTTCCTTTCAAATGACACAAATATGTTGAGAATAAAACAACATAACCATATTTTTCCCACGTGGGATAGAAGCTACTTGACTATTTGTAACAGCCTCCTATTTACGACAAAAACTCTGATAACAGGTGAAATTTTTTTTTTTTTTTTGTTTAAGATGTGTGTGCACGTGTAAAGAGGAAAAAAACACACTTGACTCTACGTTGCCACCCAATGACTAACAAGACGCAACCACGATGATCACAACAAGAAGACATAAGGCGCACAACAAGTAACTGCAAGCATTAAACGACATAGACATAAGGAAGAATCCATAACAATAGATTTTACTATTTCTGCACAGGAAAGTAGGGCATTTAATCTTAGTCCTCTGCTCTGGAGAGAGAGAAGGTCAGATAGGCTCCTGGCCGACTGCTCAGGCAGAAACTAGTAACTCGACAATGAACAAGATGCAAGCTAGACGAACACAGGAAGACGACATACATCGTACCACAGTAACAACATGCATTAACGACGATCAAGCGACAATNCGATTTTAACCATTTAAGGTCTCAGGGCTGGCGACTGTTCTGAGGAACATGGAGGTGTCTACATCTCGCCCGACTCAACAGACCAAAAATGAAATGATTACAACCAAGTGCAACAGAATTTAAATGAACAACACGTCCTCTTATGAAGGCGCAAGTAAGAAGGACTCTGATACCGACCATCCATGATTAAGACTCAATGACATAAATACATACCAACGGCTCCATTTGATTCCATTAAGCGGTGAGTTACCCAATACTGTGCATTTAGTTAATAGCAAATCCCGTTGACTGAATCGTAATAATTGATTTCGCTTGATTCAAGGACCCTACAATTTACAAGTTATGAAGCGTAATGAAATCACTAAAACCTCACCATAACATAACCATATCTTTCCTTTCAGATTTCAATAACATTGCAATTCAAATAACGAGGACTTTACATTTTAGTTGTCATCATCAACAATGAAACTACAAGGACCTGACCATAAATAACCATAACGTTACTTTTATATCACGATAGCATTTGTAATTTAACTAATAATAACCTTACACTTTAATTTTTAACATCAACAATGGAACAATGATATCATTATTGTTTAAGGATGTCTAATTAAAATTCCAAGATATAAAATAATATTACTAACAATTTTGTTACTAACAATAATCATTCATATAAAGATATAAAATAATCTCAAGATCGACTAAATAAGAGAATATTGAGAACTTAAAATTTTAAAAATTATAAGTAAAATAAAGAAATTTAAAAGATGAGCTAAATTATTATTTAGCTTTAAACAGTCTTGAAAGTAAAATGAATATCAACCCATAGGATAGGGAAAAATATAACTAATAGAATGAGAACAACAAGCAATGAAGAGAACCCAACCTAACTAATTTTTTTTTTAAAGGAAGATTAATAAGAAGACACTTCAAGTTAGTCAAAAACCAACACAAATGAGACTACCAATAAAAACAACTTGCCTCATAAAATGAAACAGATTAGAAAGACCTATTGAACATAAAAATATTCTTATCCCAGTTAAGATAAAATATGTTGAAAGCATATATACCATACTAAATAAAATGTAGGTTGTTTATAATTGGGGAATCTCTTTCCAATCAACCTAGTTGAAATAAGGAAATGAAAAAGGTAAAAGACAAAAACAGGAAGGAAAATAATAATAAAGAATAAGAATTAAAAACCTTGGATCAATCTTGGAAGTGTTGGGGCTTCTAGGGAAGAGAGGTTCCGATTTGATTTAGTTATAATGAATTAGATATTATATTTCTTATTGGACTTGGTTTCCCTTAATCATGGATGGATGCCAGAGATGCGAGAATTAACTATTATGAAATGGGATCCTGAGATAATTGGAGAGGAATCCACCACTCTGCGCCACGCGTCTTACAATCCGGAAGGCAAAAAATATTCTAGAAGATGCTAAAACCAAGAATAAGAAATCATCTGAGCAAGGAAGGGTGGAGGTAAGGGGAGGTAGCTCACGGCTGTCAGAGGGAATCCTTTCACCGCCGTAATTATGCTTAGGTAGAGGAAGTTGAGTAGGAAACTTAAATTAGAATTTGCAGGGCGATGGGTTACCACTTGGCCACAGCTGGCAGAGATACGTTTTCACCAGAATGCAAGACTGGAGTGGTAAAAAAAAAAATGCGTGGGTATCACCCCCTCCCAAAATGCACATAATTAAACACCAACCCACAGAGAAGTAAACCCCCAACGATGCAGCGAATTACACACCATAATTTTGTAGTGAAAGGCGTTAAAACCGTGGGTATCCTGCAGCTAATTACCCATGCAAAGTTTGCAGAGAGAGATGCGAAAAATTCTACACAGCAGTAGGGTTTCCTAAAATTAAAAAAAAATTATCAACGAAGGCTAGTGATACCGCATCTCAGTAAAACCTTTCCACCTGCTCACAGCTCGACAGGCAAAGGTGAGGGCCCAGACCACCATTTAACAGCACGAATTAACACCAATCCGGCAACTAGACAACTGGTTAACGGAGTAAGAGGTGAGTGGAACTTGTGCAAACAGAGAGGGAAAAACACTATCCCACCAAAATATACATACACATAAATTGCAGTGAAATAGAGCGCAAGGAAACGATGATTAAGAGTTGGAATAAAATTAGAGTATATTCAATTGTTGAGGCACCATTCGATTGCTGGGCGAAGAGGAGAAATGTAGTTGATTAAAGGAGGGCCAATCGGCATGGAAACACCAGGTAATTCATGGTTGGGGCTGCAAAGGGTTTGGGCGCATCAATCTAAGGGTAACTTAAGGTAAAAAGTTAAAAGGAAACGCAGGCCTTCACATAATCTTTAGTAGAGTAAAAACCACATAAATAACGGAGGGCAACACATTTTGTGGTGCAACCAAGGAAAATCATCAGGAAACCACTCAGGCACGGAGAGTAAGAAAAACTAAGGTGTAGTGGTATATATAAAAAAAAAATTTATCCAAGGTGCAAGATCAAATTTTCAAAGGAGAAGAGAAAAGTTAACCAAGGCGCGGGGATCGACAGGAAAACCAATCTATTACGCTTCAATCCACAAGGATAATACATTCAAGAATCATATTTTTATTACATTTGCGTAGAATTAGCATGAAATACATATACAACCAATAATCTGATACCAGCATAGATCATAATGCATCCTATTCGACCAAATTAATTAAACAAACCATACCGTTGCCTTAACTCCCGCCTCAAATGATGACCGCGCACTTCGTGTCGCTCCTGCTCCGTGCCGCTCCCGCTGGCTGATCATCGAGACCACACCGGTACCTCCCAGCAAATCGCTAGGGGTACTCTTCTTCCCCCTTATCCCCCCGAGCCGCAAAGGGGCCACACAAAATCCAGATGCTAAGTCTAGCTTCCTAGCTTGCCTCACAAGGCCAAGCTACCACTCCTATTCGAGCTGAGAAAATCCTAAATCCTCACAAGCAATTAGTCAAGTCACTAATCCAGCAGTGTAACGTTACACTAACAGTCGATCCCTCCTTTTCTTCCTCATCTCCCTTTTCTTTTATAGAGTTTTTGAGACCCACCAACTTTCCTAATTCACATTTTAAATTTAGTTTCAAAAAAATTATTCTAAATATTCTCCATCGCACAAGTGTCGTCCATCCCCCTCTTTTCTCCAATA
>JASDQU011376852.1:40105-61253 GCA_032191745.1 Picea mariana
ATATATGGTTTCATAAACACAGTGGTATATTTATATGTATAGTCTGCTAAGGGCAGGAGTATAGCCTATGTGGATAAAATAGAAAGAAACACTTATAGGATTTGAAGGAGTCAAGAATTATGAGGAAAAGGTAAAGTCATATAATTTCACTTGTAAAATAGCCTTGGTAAGAACTAATGTGGGAGAAACAAGTGTCTAATCTCCTTGCAGCAAGATTTAATTGAAAATCTAGGACCACAAAGAATTTTTTTTATGGTAATTATAGGTACATTACATCACCCATCCCCCTAGTTGCAGCAAAAATTAATTTCATTAATTACTTAATTATTCCTATTTCCCTCACCCACCTAAAAGCATTCCTGAAATATCTCCTTAGTGCCCCCATATTCCCTTACACAATTTAAATGACTTATGCCCTAACTAAATTCCTTGTTGAGTTCAATTTAGAAAGTTTTTAAAGGCAAGATTCCTTACTAAGTTAGTCATCCTGCTTTTTCCTTATGTTTCCTTTTTCTTTATGTTTCCCCTTTTCCTCTTAGTTTCCTAATTTTTTTTAAGTTTCCCTCTTTTCCCTTCTTAACTGAAACTCAAATTAGCAAGTGCAAAAATATCACCTTTTTCTCCTTTTTAATTAATAAAATTTAATTAGCATAAGTAGAAAAACAAACAACTCATTTTTTTAATATTTAATCCCCCAAAGAAAAATTTGATTTTAATAAATTAATTGAATTTCTTACCCCCTTCTTGTCACATGTTTAATGATGATTATTATTATTCTATTTTCTTTCCAAAAGTATCACTTAGACCTAGACTTTAATTTCCTAGGCTTGACAACATTTTTTTTATTAGGGAAATTGTTTTTAAATCTTACTTATCACGTCATTCAGTTTAAGACCGACTAGGTTTATTCACTTACCCGTTGAAATCACGACGTTCCCTTCAGGATGCACTAGATTCTACAAGGGTGCCACTCACCTTTTTCTATTTTCCTTGCACGACGTGCCCTTCAGGATGCACTACGTGCTCCAAGGATGCCACTCGCCTCTTGACTGACTTGGTAGACATCAAAAACCCCTGGAGTCAAAAATCCGCTAGGTGATCTTGTGGGAGACTAAGGGCCTCTAAGGAATAAGGCCCCTTCCATATTGCGCACCCCTTAGAATCATCGTGAGCGACTATCACATTCTACCCTCATAGCATGATGGGCCTTCTCGAACTAGGTAATCGTTAACCTAAATTTCGATCCATGGCAGGAGTGTTAGTAGGTTGTGGTAGGGTTGTTGTCCAAATCTCTCCCTCAACGTCTATGGTTCTCATGCGTGACCCCTCTACTCCTTATATGAGTCTGGTCGGCAAGCTATCGTGAGCCTGCATCATCAACAAATCATGTCAAAAATAAAATCAATCATCATAACAACTAATCAGATGTGCATATATCATATCAACAATAATGAAAACCCAATATCCCACTCCCTGACCCAATGTAGACACAAAATAACATATCGATAATGCCTCATAATCATAATCAAATGACCAATAGTATAATAATCTGGATCACTTGCAAGAAAGTGTCCTCAAAGAATAAGTTCTCTCAATGAGCGCAAGAGCGGGATGTTACAACAGAAACCAGATAATTCCCCCAAGCTTACCTGAACTTTGGAGGTTGCGGACTCCTACAAATACTTAGAATTTGGTTTCGAAACTGACACCAGCATTAGCAAAATTGAATCTACTTTCAATTCCTATAAATTTGTTTCATTTTCATTATTTTTATCTAATTTTATTTAATTTAAAAAAAAATCACTGCATAATATTTTCAATAGACATTATGATTCAGTGAAATGAAATATCCGTATCTCTAAAACTACACAGTGAAAATTTTTGAAAAAATTATATATATAATTCTTAAATTGTTCTTTCCAAAAGGGTATTTTTATATTTTACTTTTAAGTAAAACATAAGATAGACAAAGGTGGGGGAAAACATGTGTTTAAAATCTGCAACATTTTTAGCTTGGTCAACATAAAAAAATTCTAGAAATTATAATATTCATCCGCTAGATTAAAAATTATAGTCATAATAAAACAGAATCTATGTAGACTGTTGGAGTATATTTTTTTTGTTAAAAACAAAAGTTTAATAATGGATACATTGTTGGGGGAAAAAATAACTCATTAGCATTCCTTTCATGTTTAAGGAACATACTATTAAACAATTGTCAAATTGACATATCAAATATTAATAAAAAAAAATTGAAAAACAGTCATTGGAAAGATAACAAAATTATTCACAAGTTTTGTTTTTACTGTAAATTCAAATTCTAAATAAAAAAATACTTTACCCTAAAAACAAGAAAAATAGACACCCATCTTCATGATTTTACTCTAATGCTACATTGATATAACACATTCATTATGTGGTTAAAAAGGATTACATTTATCTATTACTGATTCACCCCCCTCTCAGTAATCCAACACTTAAAACATCAAATTGTGAAAATAAAAGGCATAGTTTTGGAGTATGAAGCTCAACCTACAAAACCTTATGTACAAATCCATAGATTGATTCATTTGTTTAAAACTAGTCTACGCACTATTGAACAATGTTCCTAGAAAATGCATATAATCTTCATGAAAATGTACCTGCAATAAGATCCAAACAACTTGAAAATTTGAAATTCAAGTGAGGGCATGATAATATCTTAGTTATAGAGCTTCCTAAAATTTTCATTTTTCTCCCATTGCTTTCATTAGATGAACTCAGGCTAGTTACAAAGATACATAAAACATAAAACATATTAATACATTCCTAAGTTTAGCAACCTAGTTGGCATAGTTAAAGGGGAAGAAAACAAAAAAATATTGAGAGACAATTATAGGAAGAAATCTCCAACTACTAGAAGACAGGAAGACATATTTAAGCAAGAAAACAAATGACAAATAAATCACTCATTGCCTATATATTTTACCCTCGAAACCCAAATGGGAAAACCAACATTCCTTGAGTGTCTGTCTCTCTTGTTGTCTTATTCATAAAGACTAAAAGGTTACATGTCTAACCTTAGTATACACCTAAGATGCAATTGACATCATATCTTCTTGATTACAAAAGAACAACCTTGTATCCAACTCAACCTACATCTACATGACGAACAACCCTTTTCTAAAGACAAGCATGAAGATCAACTACAACATTGTAACATAATATGATTACAGCATGCCTTATTTATAGGCTTTATAGTATGAAAACCCTAAATAAATGTGCCCAAAAAATGGTTACAAATTAGTCTAAATCAACACAAATGTGTAAAATAAGTTGGGGAGACTGTACCTTTCTACTCATTTTCTTACTCGTTCATTCTTTCACATAACCAGGGTCGGTTTTCCATTTCTTCATTTGAATGAGTTGACTCATTGAAATTGTCTTCTTAGTTCCTCAGTTAAAACCTCACCACCATTGGATTTTTCTCTATTTCTATCACTTCATAATCAGAATTCCCTCTAACTTCTCTAAAGACCACATCTCCACTATACATTGTTCTCTTTGATGCAATATCCCATAGCTTATATCCTTTCATTCCTTCTATGTACATCAATGTTTTTTTCATTCTTTCAGAAACCCCATTTTGTTTTTGGGTATATGCTGTGGTATTTTAGTGTGTTATGCCACACTTCTTCTAGAACTTTTCAAAATCCTTTCGACGGAATTCACCACCATTGTCAGTTATTAGCACATTGATCTTCTTATCTATATCGTTTTCTATAAGAGATTTAAACTCTTTGTGGTTTCTCTAAAATTGGTTATTTCTTCCTCAAGAAATATATCCATGTCTTGCTAGAAACATTATTTATGAAGGAGAGATAATACAGGGATCCACCAAGTGAAGAGGATATTACATGCCCAAACACATCACTATGAACCAATTCTAGAATCCCCTTTTCCCTTGTCGCTCCAAATGGGTACCTTACCATATTTTTTTTTTCATATATGCAATGTTCATAAAAATCCACTTAGAAATCAAATTTAGGAAAACTTTTGGCCATACCTTTTTTATGTATAGATCGAAGTCCTTTTTCTCTAATTTGTCTCATCATATTTTTCCATAACACGGTCGGGTCGACTTTACGAAGACTTGTCAACTCGGTTTGGATCTACTCCTCCTGAGATGAGTCAAGTATAGTTGACCTTAGGAACAACGATGTTATTTCATCAAGTTGAGTCAACATTCCCTAACAACCTGTATAATTTTCCAATTCGAACTACTTTAATTAATACCATCACACACTTAACCATTTTCCATGTATACTTCTCAAATAGAGTGTGCACTCTTGCATCTCTCTTCTTGCTGGAAGATATTAGGTTTTTTTCCAAACCTATAATATTTAACACACATGGAATAATTATAATCCTTCCATCCTGGTGTATTAATCAAAATCTTCCCTATCCAACAATTTTGATTGTTGAGTCGTCCCCCAAGAGCACATCTCCTCCTTCATATCTCTTATATTCATAGAACCATTATATGTGACATGTCATATGATAATATTCTCTTGAGTGGATCAATCAAACATATTGATTCAACTATGCACTAGTTGACGCCAGATAGACATCGCCTCCTTCATCTAGAGTAGTCTTTTGCTCAATCGACTACTTCTCATTCGATCTTGTACTCACTTCTATTTCATTCGACATGTAGTATTTTTTATCATTTCCATTAACATGTTTATAGAATATTCTCATCGATTGAACTCATGATTTGGATCTACCCTTCGACTTAGACTTCCTACCAAATAATTTTCTTTTATCTATACCAATTTCTCAACCTTTCACCATTAAATCATCTTTGGTCGATCCTTTCATATTATTTCATCTCATTTATTATGATAATAGAGATGCAACCATGTCTTCTAGTGCTAATGCAGTTGAGTTACTTCTTATATCCACAACTAATTTATCCCAAGAGTCTGATAAAGAACATAAAAGAATAATATATTTCTCCTTCGCAATGATTTTGACATTCAATTATTCTTCACCTTAGACATTCAATAACACCGAATCTATAAGACAAAGTCAAATCCTACTCCTTTTACTTCTTTTGATTTTCTCTCATTCTTACCTATCAGAATGGTACCTTGACTCTTGCCTAATTTCAGGTTGGATGAGAAATTGCAAAACAAAACTCTCTCACATTGGTTGAGCATCCATCCCTCACCCTTGATTACCCTTGTCACCTGAAGAAATATTTAAGAGAAACTCTATCCTAAGGTTTTTGTCCGAAGAAAAATCAATAGTTGTGATGAATGCATCAATTTAAGGAAAGTATAGGAAGAACTTTCCCTTCCTAAAACTCGAAAGTTCTAAAACTAATTATTATATTGGTTATGTCATACATTGTTTGATTGGTACATTGACTCTTGCCTGATTTCAGGTTGGATGAGAAATCGCAGAACAAAACTCTCTCCCTTTGGTTGAGCGTCCATCCCTCACCCTTGACTCCCCTTGTCACCTGAAGAAATATTTAGGAGAAACTCTATCCTAAGGTTTTTGTCCGAAAAAAAATCAAGAGTTGTGATGAATGCCTCAATTTAAGGAAAGTATAGGAAGAACTTTCCCTTCCTAAAACTCGAAAGTTCTAAAACTAATTATTATATTGGTTATGTCATACATTGTTTGATTTCATAGCAATTTAATTAAAAAATAACTAAATATTAAATTCTTCATTTAATATATATATTAAAATTTTAATTCAGATTTAAATACTAACAAACTTGTTACTTAGCCTCCACTATATTAAAATATATAAAAGGATATTAAATTGTCAGCAATGTTAAATATTCTTAAAGATGGTAAATGGATTAATTATTCAAATCTCACAAATAATTCACCCATTTACAATGCCAAAAATATAAACAACATTACCATTCATGTTAAGCCGCTAGAAAATTCTCTCCTATTCCATCCCTCTACAAAATATCCATACAAAAAACATGATAAACCAAGCTTCATTCAATAACGATTTATCATAACATACTACATTTCCACCCAATCCACTAACACTATACCCCTACCCATTCTCATCACAGTTTGCCTCATTATATTTGAAGTGTTTATACTCCTATAAAGGTCCCCATAATATAAAACTCTTGGCCCCATAATATATATTACACTTTGGTTGTTAAAAATCGTGTGTGTATACTTGTGATGAAGCCTTTTATGTTGGAAAAAGTAAAAGCCCCATAATCTATATTACACTTTGGTTGTTAAAAATTGTGTGTATATACTTGTGATGACGCCTTTTATGTTGGAAAAAGTAAACATTCCCCCATAAAAGAGATGGCCTAAAGAAACAAACAATAAGGATTTGCATGTCACCTTAAACATATGTTTTTTTATGATTTCTCCAAGTTAAATAGATTCGACCAATTCATATCCCTTAAAAATTAGAAATATATGTTTGTCTTCCAAGGGATATTGTGAAATCATTTTTATTTCCATGTTTATATACAATTAATCCAATGAAATTTATTGGATATTTTATAGGTTGATCGGAGCTAATATATGTTTCTATTCCAAGGGAGTGTCAAATCATTTTTATTTCCATATGAAGGGATGGTCAGATCATTTTTATTTCCATATTCATATGCAACTAATAAAATGAAATTTATTAGAGATTTTATAGGTTCATTGGAGCTAATAAGATCATACAAGTAAATGTGATATCCATAAAATATGATAGAGTCATATAAGTAAATATGATGTATCAATAAAATCATTTATGATATTAAATATGATGCTAAATTATCATAATCCTGTATTAATGCTATATTATTATGTTTATATGTGTCAATCATGATTTCTAAGGTTTTAGTCAGTGAATCATGATCTCTATGAAGAATTTGATAAACTTGTTCAATAAAAGAAAATAACCATAAGAATGATCATGCTAATTTATGTTAACTAAGGCAACCATTTGACCAAACCCATTGTTCTTTAAAAATGAAAATCGAAACAATTTTGAAAAAAACCGATACCTACAGTGATCCCTAATTTAAAAATGATTCCATTTAACCACTTTAGGATTAGCATTCTTATTACAATGATATGGCCATTAATTTTGTACATCAAATTCACTTACACATGACAGTTCCAGTTCTAGAAACACTTCAACCAATAACATTCTCATTTTTTCTCTCCCATATATAGCATAAATTTATTTCACTCTAAAACATGAAACAATCATGAACCTATATTATCTTACTTCCCTCTAAAACATGAAAATCCAAATGAAATATAATAGATAATACAATTAATCATTTCACACAAATTTTATGTTGAAACAATGATGAACCCCTATAATCTTACTTCCCTCTAAAAACATGGAAATGCTAATGAAAAAGAATAGATCATACAAAAAAAACCCTCCATTCAAAAAAAGTTGATAAATTAAACTTCATTCACTAACAATTTCTCATAACCTACTACACTTCCACTCAATTCCTCTACAAACTCTCCATACAAAAAAAACCATGATAAATCAAACTTCATTCAATAACTATTTCTCATAACCATCTTTCAGCCAAAAAAAGGTTTTTTCGACCGAAAACCTTGGAAAACATTTAATTTTGACAGATTCCATTAGAATTTAGTTTTTTGGCCGAAATATTCTTTCGGCTGAAAACTAGAAATTGGGACTGTATGAAGATGTAATGACCCCCTTTGTTACGACTACATGCGATGCAACACAAAAGAAAAAAAAATATATATATTTTTTAAAGCAGGACAGAAAAATGACAACAGTTAACAACGCCACTTGACTACGAACACAACTCACGTAGATCAGACAACAGACAACGACGACTCAACACACTAGCACATCATGCAACTGGACGAACATGCGAATCAAGACAGATAAAAATGACTACCATCCCGACACAGGGAAGACAATACGTGCGCTATAAAGAACCACAACAACCACCCGACACAATGGCTTCGACAACCTATAACCAGAGAACCTCTATGACATGAAAAACCTAACGCATTAAGGCATTACAAAACTAAGTACCTACAACCATTAGCACGAACTAACGACCCCATCGGGAAGTGTATACTCCGGCTAGGTTACCATTCGCCTCTATCCATCAGGGCGCGCAATGATCCCCTCATTAGGAATCATGCCATCGTAAGGTGAGAGGCGTGACAGTAACCCTGGCACAACATAACACCTCTAGACCAAAACCCAAGAAAATTCAACGTGCTAGGAGACCAAATTAACTGAACATAAGACTATACCCACGCACCCAATCAACTAGTCGGCAAGACGCAAGATGAAATCAATTAAATCAAATTGTGCAAGCTATTAAACGACTTCGTCGACAACCATAACCCAATATCCATTAATTATGATGTCTAAGTGCGAAGGAGTCAACTATTATAAAAGTATTCATTATCACAAATGTTATCATAAAGTTGAACTAATAAATGTGCTTAACAAATTCAAACACGTTTGTAAAAAATATACATTGTCCATTAAATAAGTGATATACTTAACATTCAAATTGATCTACGTTGTTTATTAAATATTCGACCTTGCTGACTATATTATCTTTGTTTAAAATCGTGATGTTGTTATCTACTAATTACATCTTTGTCTGATCTTATTAATAATGTCCTTAACTGTTAGATTATATAATGCGTAGTTAAATGATATCTCTTTCTAAGGTATCTTAACAATATGGATCAATTCTTCTACAATTCTCTTTATTTTTTTTAATGCAATTTAATAATATAATCAGGGAGGTATAAGTGTAATACATAATTGTTTGTCCAAATTCAATAATGTCTCTATAGTCAAATTGTAAGTTGCCAACATTCACTTATCCATGATTGTTCCTTAGAAATGTGCTAATATAAAATTACAATGTCTGGAAATAAAAAGAAGCAAGACTTTAATTGTTTCTATAGGTCTCAGTAATTAATTTTAATTATGAAATAAAAGCCTTGTTGTGTTATTGACTAGAATTTCAAGTGTGTAGTTTTAATCGCTCAACACTATTATAAAGAAAACTATGTAAAAAAATTATTATTTTACATGAACCTATATAATTAGATTTTAAACAACTCATTATACATGAACTTGTAATTAAAAGGGATATTTTTTGCGAAACAGATTTTCTTAAGAGAGGAAAAATAAAAACGAGACTCCTTCAATAATTTTTCCTTATTTAAGAGTGTTGATGATGATGTGGCCATTGTTTCATCGTTGATATCTACATGAAATGTGCATGAATAGGATGTTGTTGTCTCTTAAAGTGTGTAACTAAATGGGGATAACAAAACTCATTGGCAACTAAAAAAATTCATTGGCAACTGTAAAAACTCGCTCGCAACTATAAAATAATTTCTCGTAACTATAAAAAATCTTACTTTATATATCATCCAATTTCAATAACTAAAAAAAGGACTTACAACAATGTAAACCACACACCATCACACTTAATTATCCATCTTCATCCCAAAAAATATAAACCTAAATCTACGATCTAATAAGTTGTTACTGAATTTCAGAGAAAGGCTCCCAAAAGATACTTAGTAGAACATTTAGAATATAAGCAAAACATTTATGAACAACACCCACTAATAATTGTATAAGAAAAACATTTGTGATCAACACCCAATATTAATAAAAACATGGCGCGTAGAGCCACCCCATCAAAACACACTCCAAATCAACAAAGTCATTATACAAGCACTCTATATAAACGCAGGCATTCAGGGTGACGAAAATCATTGTGGGTAAAGTGTGAAAATGGAGGCATTCAGGGTGACGAAAATCGTTGTGGGTAAAGTGTGAAAATGCAGGCATTCAGGGTGACAAAAATCATTGTCGGTAAAGTGTGAAAATGCAGGCATTCAGGGTGACGAAAATCGCTGCACCAAAATACTGATTATATAAATTCGATGTCAATCTTTAACATTAACCGCTATCCATTAATATTGGTTATTGTTTATTACAAAAATCGTGGTCCACATATATAAGAGTGTTGTATATATAGGAATGCTATCGATATACAATATCAATAGAATTTAGGAAATCACTTACTCTACGTTTTACTTATATATTGATTGCCTATTCATCCATTATATAATTAGACAACATATTCATATTTTACAGATAGTATATATATATATATATATATATATATATATGAATATGTTGTCTAATTATATAATGGATGAAGAGGCAGTCAATATATAAGTAAAACATAGAGAAGATAGAGGATAATCTTTTCATTCAATCGTTTACAGTCAATAAATAAATTCAATTGCAGTCACAAATAGTTAAAACCATGCTATCATACAATGGGTAGCTATCAAAAAAATGAATTTAATCACAGTCACAATAGTTTAAAGAGAAACTATCATTCAAGTGGACAACACTAAGATTTTTCCATTCAAGAACTCGAAACTGTCATGAAAAATCATAGGGAATAAAATAACCTTCGAAAACGCAAGGGAGATATAAAAATGTAGAGGGTATTGAGCTGATCGCGGAGAGAAAAGATAACAATACATAGAGGTATTGAATCTCAAGAAGGCGCAATACAATCATTCGACCAGGAACAATCAACTTAGAGATAAGAAAGGGGTAGACAACTGGGAAAAACTATCATTTGCTCATCATCCACTCATAGAAAAGCAAGGGATTAGAATCTATAGGTCTATTAACACTGAAGTGACGATCGTCGATTTAGCTCCTGACCAACTGCTCAGGAATGGACTGATGATCTAGGGAAGAGGATGAATATAAAGTGAAAACTCTTCATAACAATCATTAAAAAAAACCTGAACAATCATAGCAATGAGGGTTCGAGTTCCAAGGAAATCAATTCAAGGAGTGAGAGTAAAACTATGATGACTTTAAGTTCTTGATTAAATACGCTGAGCAAAACACTTTTCTTTACACAATTAAAGGTACAGAAATGAAAGCGCAAGATCAATAGTAATCTACCATGCAAAATAAAATCATGTGTACCGTAGCCCAAGGTGATAGCTCCGATTCATTTTCCTGTGCACTTTGTCTAGCTCCCTCTTGTTGACCGATGTGACTTCACTGGTACCTCTCAGCCAATGCTAGGGGTACTCTTCTTCCCCCTTATCCCCCCAATCCGCAAAGCGACCACACACACTAAACTAAAGAACAACTAGAAACCAGCTTGCCTCGCAAGGTCGAGCTACCACTCATTACCCAAGCTGGGTATCCCAACTCCCACAAGATAAGTCAGTCAAGACAAAAATTTTGTACCGTAACTTTAAGCATGAAGAAGAAGATCCATACTCTTCCTCCTCCATCATTTTTATAGGATTTCTGAGTGATTTCATTCCCAATTTCCCATTTAAATTATTTTTCATTAAATTAATTCAGAAAAATCTCCCCTGTACACAGGTCACCCATCCCCTTACTTGCACCAAAAATTAATTTCATTAATTATTTAATTATTCCTATTTCCCTCACCCACCTAAAAGAATTCCTAAAATCTTTCCTTAGTGCCCCCATATTCACTTACACAATTTAAATGATTCACGCCCTTACTAAATTCCTTGTTGAGTTCAATTTAGAAAATTTTTAAAGGAAAGATTCCTTACTAAGTTAGTCATTCTACTTTTTCCTTCTGTTTCATTTTTCCTTTTTTTCCCCTTTTCCTCGTAGTTTCCTATTTTTTTTAAGTTTCCCTCTTTTCCCTTCTTAACTGAAACTCAAATTAGCAAGTGCAGAAAAATCACCTTTTTCTCCTTTTTAATTAATAAAATTTAATTAGGATGAGTAGAAAAACAATCAATTCCTTTTTTAATATTTAATCCCCCAAAGCTAAATTTGATTTTAATAAATTAATTGAATTTCCTACCCCCTTCTCATCACATGTTTAATGATAATTATTATTATTCTTTTTTTTTCCACAAGTATCACTTAGACCTAGACTTTAATTTCCTAGGCTCAATGACATTTTTTTTATTAGGGAAATTTTTTTAAAATCTTACTTATCACGTCATTCATTTTTAGGCCGACTAGGTTTATTCACTTACCCATTGAAATCACGATGTTCCCTTCAGGACGCACTAGGTGCTCCAAGGGTGCCACTCTCCTTTTTCTATTTTCCTTGTGCGACGTGCCCTTCAGGACGTACTATGTGCTCCAACGGTGCCACTCACCTCTTGACTGACTTCGTAGACATAAAAAACCCCTAGAGTAGATAATCCGCCAGGTGATTTTGCGGTAGACTAAGGGCCTCTAAGGAATAATTCCCCTTCCTTATTGCACGCCCCTTAGAATCATCATGAGCGACTGTCACATTCTTCCCTCACAACATCATGGGTCTTCTCAAACTAGGTAATCGTTAACCTAAATTACGAGCCATAGAGGGAGTGCTAGTAGGTTGTGGCAAGGTTGTTTTCCACACCTCTCCCTCAACGTCTCTGGTTGTCATGTGTGACCCCTCTACTCCTTATGTAAGTCTGGTCGGCAAGCTATCGTCAGCCTGCATCATCAACAAATCATGTCAGAAATAAAATCAATCATCATAACATCTAATCAAATCTGCATATGTCATATCAACAATAATGAAAACCCAATATCCCACTCCCTGACTCGATCCATAGTTCAAGGGGTTTCATCGATGCCTCTGCATCCTCGTGGTCCAAAGTCCTCCACACTCAGGAGAACCCAGTCAATAGCACTTGTCTATGTAGACACACAATAACATATCCATAATGTCTCATAATCATAATCAAATGACCAATAGTATAATAATCCGGATCACTTGGAAGAAAGTGTCCTCAAAGAATAAGTTCTTTCAGTGCACGAAAGAGAGGGATGTTACAACAGAAACCAAAGAATTCCCCCAAACTTACCTAAACTTTGGAGGTTCCGGACTCCTGCAACTACTCAAAATTTGGTTTCGAAAATGACACCAACATTTGCAAAATTGAATCTACTTTCAATTCCTATAAATTTGTTTCATTTTCATTATTTTTATCTAATTTTATTTAAATTAAAAAAAATATTACTACATAATATTTTTAGCAGACATTATGATTCAGTGAAATGAAATATCTGTATCTCTAAAACTACACAGTGAAAAATTTAGAAAAAAATATATCCATAATTCTTAAATTGTTCTTATCAAAAGGGTATTTTTATATTTTACTTTTAAGTAAAACTTAAGATAGATACAAGGTGGGGGAAAACCTCTATTTAAAATCTGCAACATTTTTATCTTGGTCAACATCAAAAAATTCTAGAAATTATAATATTCATCCGTTAGATTAAAAATTATAGTCATAATAAAATACAATCTATGTAGATTGTTGCAGTATATTTTGTTTGTTAAAAACAAAAGTTTAATAATAGATACATTGTTGGGGGAAACAACAACTCATTATCATTCCTTTCATGTTTAAGGAACATACTGTTAAACAATTGTCAAATTGACATATCAAATCTTAATAAAAAAAAATTGAAAAATAGTCACTGGAAAGATAACAAAATTCTTCACAAGTTTTGTTTTTACTGTAAAGTGAAATTCTAAATAAAAAAAATACTTTACCCTAAAAACAAGAAAAATAGACACCCATCTTCATGATTTTACCCTAATGCTACATTGATATAACACTTTCATTATATGGTTAAAAATGATTAAATTTATCTATTACTGATTCACCCCCCTCTCAATAATCCAACACTTAAAATATCAAATTACGAAAATAAAAGGCATAGTTTTGGAGTATAAAACTCCAACTACAAAACCTTATGTCAAAATCCATAGATTGATTCATTTGTCTAAAACTAGTCTACGCACTATTGAACAATGTTCCTAGAAAATGCATATAATCTTCATGAAAATGTACCTGCAATAAGATCCAAACAACTTGAAAATTTGAATTTCAAGTGAGGGCATGATAATATCTTAGTTAGAGATCTTCCTAAAATTTTCATTTTTCTCCCATTGCCTTCATTATGTGAACTCATGCTAGTTACAAAGATACATAAAACATATTAATACATTCCTAAGTTTAGCAACCTAGTTGGCATAGTTAAAGTGGAAGAAAACAAAAAAATATTGAGAGAAAATTATAGGAAGAAATCTCCAACTACTAGAAGACAGGAAGACATATTTAAGCAAGAAAACAAATGACAAAGAAATCACTCAGTGCCTATATATTTTAACCTCGAAACCCAAATGGTAAAACCAACATTCCTTGAGTGTCTTTCTCTCTTGTTGTCTTATTCATAAAGACTAAAAGGTTACATGTCTAACCTTAGTATACACCTAAGATGCAATTGACATCATATCTTCTTGCTTACAAAAGAACAACCTTGTATCCAACTCAACTTACATCTACATGATAAACAACCTTTTTCTAAAGACAAGCATGAAGAACAACTACAACATTGTAACATAATATGATTACAACATGCCTTATTTATAGGCTTTATAGTATGAAACACCCTAAATAAATGTGCCCAAAAAATGGTTACAAATTAGTGTAAATTAACACAAATGTGTAAAATAAGTTGGGGAGATTGTATATTTCTACTCGTTTTCTTACTCGTTCATACTTTCGCATAACCAGGGTCAGTTTTTCCATTTCTTCATTTGAGTGAGTTGACTCATTGAAATCATCTTCTTAGTTACTCAGTTAAAACCTCAACACTGTTGGATTTTTCTCTATTTCGACCACTTCAGAATCAGAATTCCCTCTAACTTCTCTAAAGGTCACATCTCCACTATACATTGTTCTCTTTGATGCAATATCCCATAGCTTATATCCTTTCATTCCTTCTTTGTACATCAATGTTTTGTTCATTCTTTCAGAAACTCCATTTTGTTTTTGGGTATATGGTGTGGTATTTTAGTGTGTTATGCCACACTTCTTCTAGAACTTTTCAAAATCCTTTCAACGGTATTCACCACCATTGTCAGTTCTTAGCACATTGATCTTCTTATCTATATCATTTTCTTCAAGAGATTTAAACTCTTTGTAGATTCTCTAAAACTGCTTATTTCTTCCTCAAGAAATATATCCATGTCTTGCTAGAAAAATTATCTATGAAGGAGAGATAATACAGGGATCCACCAAGTGAAGAGGATATTACATGCCCAAACACATCACTATGAACAAATTCTAGAATCCCCTTTTCCCTTGTCGCTCCAAACAAGTGCCTTACCTGATTTTGTTTTCCATATATGCAATGTTCATAAAAATCCACTTATAAATTAAATTTAGGAAAACTTTTGACCATACCTTTTTTATGTATAGATCAAAGTCCTTTTTCTCTAATTTGTCTCATCATATTTTTCCATAACACGGGTGGGTCGACTTGATGAAGACTTGTCAAGTCAGTTTGGATCTACTCCTCCTGAGATGAGTCAAGTATAGTTGACCTTAGGAACAACGATGTTATTACATCAAGTTGAGTCAACATTCCCTAACAACCTGTATAATTTTCCAATTTGAACTACTTTAATTAATACCATCACACCCTTAACCATTTTCCATGTATACTTCTCAAATAGAGTGTGCACTCTTGCATCTCTCTTCTTGCTAGAAGATATTAGTTTTTTTTCCAAACCTATAATATTTAACACACATGGAATAATTATAATCCTTCCATCCTGGTGTATCAATCAAAATCTTCCCTATCCAACAATTTTGATTGTTGAGTCGTCCCCCAAGAACACATCTCCTCCTTCATATCTCTTATATTCATAGAACCATTATCTGTGACATGGCATATGATAATATGCTCTTGAGTGGATCAATCAAACATATTGATTCAACTATGCACTAGTTGACGCCAGATAGACATCGCCTCCTTCATCTAGAGTAGTCTTTTTCTCAATCGACTACTTCTCCTTTGATCTTGTACTCACTTCTATTTCATTCGACATGTAGTATTTTTTATCATTTCCATTAACACATCTATAGCATCTTGTCATCGATTGAACTCGTGATTTGGATCTACCCTTTCACTTAGACATCCTACCAAATAATTTTCCTTTATCTATATCAATTGCTCAACCTTTCACCATTAAATCATATTTGGTCGATCCTTTCATATTATTTCATCTCATTTCTTCTGATAATAGATATGCAACCATATCTTCTAGTTCCATTGTGGTTGAGTTACTTCTTATATCCACAACTAAGTTATCCCAAGAGTCTGATAAAGAACATAAAAGGATAATATATTTCTCATTCGCAATGATTTTGACATTCAATTATTCTTCACCTTAGACATTCAATAACATTGAATCTGTAAGACAAATTCAAATCCTACTCCTTTCACTTCTTTTTATTTTCTCTCATTCTTACCTGTCAGAATGGTACCTTGACTCTTGCCTAATTTCAGATTCGATGAGAAATTGCAGAACAAAAATCTCTCCCTTTGGTTGAGTGGCCATCCCTCACCCTTGATTCCCCTTTTCACCTAAATAAATATTTAAGAAAAACTCTATCCTAAGGTTTTTGTATGAAGAAAAATCAATAATTGTGATTAATGCCTCAATTTAAGGAAAGTATAGGAAGAAATTTCCCTTCCTAAAACTCGAAAGTTCTAAAACTAATTATTATATTAGTTATGTCATACATTGTTTAATTTCATAACAATTTAATTAAAAAACAACTAAATATTAAATTCTTCATTTAATATAATATATTAAAATTTTAATTCAGATTTAAATACTAAAAAACTTGTTACCTACTCTCCACTATATTAGAATATATAAAAGGATATTAAATTGTCAATAATGTTAAATATTCTTAAAAATTATAAATGGATTAATTATTCAAATCTCACAAATAATTCACCCATTTACAATGCCAAAAATATAAACAACATTACCATTCATGTTAAGCTCCTAGAAAATTCTCTCCTATTCCATCCCTTTACAAAATATCCATACAAAAAAACATGATAAACCAAGCTTCATTCAACAATTTATCATAGCATACTACATTTCCACCCAGTCCACTAACACTATACTCCTGCCCATTCTCATCACAGTTTGCCTCATTATATTTGAAGTGTTTATACTCCTATAAAGGCCCCCATAATATATAACTCTTGGCCCCATAATCTATATTACACTTTGGTTGTTAAAAATTGTGTGTATATACTTGTGATGAAGCCTTTTATGTTGGAAAAAGTAAAAGCCCCATAATCTATATAATTATTGGCCCCATAATCTATATTACTCTTTGGTTGTTAAAAATTGTGTGTATATACTTGCGATGAAGCCTTTTATGTTGGAAAAAGTAAACATTCCCGCATAAAAGAGATGGCCTAAAGAAACAAACAATAAGGATTTGCATGTCACCTTAAACATATGTTTTTTTATGATTTCTTCAAGTTAAATAGATTCGACCAATTCATATCCCTTACAAATTACAAATAAATGTTTGTCTTCCAAGGGACATTGTGAAATCATTTTTATTTTCATTTTTGTATACAATTAATCCAATGAAATTTATTGGAGTTTTTATAGGTTGATTGGAGCTAATATATGTTTCTAATCCAGGGGATATTGTCAAATCATTTTTTTTATTGGAGATTTTATAGGTTCATTGGAGCTAATAAGCTCATACAAGTAAATGTGATATCCATAAAATATGATAGAGTCATATAAGTAAATATGATGTGTCATTAAAATCATTTATGATATAAAATATGATACTAAATTATCATAATGTTATATTAATGTTATATTATTATGTTTATATGTGTCAACCATGATTTCTAAGGTTTTAGTCAGTGAATCATGATCTTTATGAAGAATTTGATAAACTTGTTCAATAAAAGAACATAACCATAAGAATGATCATGTTAATTTATATTAACTAAGGCAACCATTTGACCAAACCCATTGTTATTTAAAAATGAAAACCAAAATAATTTTGAAAAAAACCGATACCTACAATAATCCCTAATTTAAAAATGATTTCATTTAACCACTTTAGGATTATTATCATTGTTATTACAATGATATGGCCATTAATTTTGTACATTAAATTCACTTACACATGATAGTTCCAGTTCTAAAAACACTTCAACCAACAACATTCTCATTTTTCTCTGCCATATATAGCATACATTTATTTCACTCTAAAACATGAAACAATCATGAACCTATATAATCTTACTTCCCTCTAAAACATGAAAATCCAAATGAAACATAATAAATAACACAATTAATCATTTGACACAAATTTTGTATTGAAACAATGATGAACCCCTGTAATCTTACTTCCCTCTAAAAACATGGAAATGCTAGTGAAAAAGAATAGATCATACAAAAAATACTCTCCATTCAAAAAAAATTGATAAATTAAACTTCATTCAATAACAATTTCTCATAACCTACTACACTTCCACTCAATTCCTCTACAAACTCTCCATACAAAAAAAAAAAACCTTGATAAATCAAACTTCGTTCAATAATTGTGTATATAATTGTGCTAAAGCCTTTTATGTTGGGAAAAGTAAACCTTCACTAATAAAAGAGGTGGACTAAACAAACTGACAATGTGTATTTGCATGACACCTTAAACATATGTTTTTCTATGATTTCTCGAGTTTGACCAATTCACATCCTTTACAAATTACAAATATATGTTTGTATTCTAAGGGACATTGTGAGATTATTTTTATTTCCATGTTCATATACAAATAATCATATGAAATTTATTAATATTTTATAGGTTCGTTGGAGCTAATATATGTTTCTATTTCAAGGGACATTTTCAAATAATTTTTATTTCCATGTTCATATACAAGTAATCAAATGAAATTTATTCAAGATTTTATAAGTTAATTGGAGTTAATACATTCATACAATTAAATGTAATATCCATAAAATATGATAGATTCATATAAGTAAATATGATGCCTTATTAAAATCATTTTATGATATCAGAAATGTTGACAGTCTATTAACAACACTGTGGCTTCTTCTATCAAAACTAAAAATCCCAACCACAACAATCTCACTTATCAATATAATTTATTATTTTCAATATGAAATATGTTGATATAAGATTGAGTACTATGAATGAATAAGGACTAAACTTCAAGACTCAAAATATTTAATTTTGAATACTTCACTTTTTCGTAGGACTGCATATGGAATGTTATTACATTGTGTTGATGGTACAAGAGCCCAAGTTATTTTGAAAAAAAATCATGTATTAACAGATTTTGATATTCGTATTGTCAGATGCTTTGCTTCCAAAGCCACTACACATAAAATATTAAGAATTGGTTACTATTGGCCTTCTATCTTTAGGGATTCATATAAGTTTGTACAAGATTGTGTCGAATGTAAAAAGGTTTCCCATAGGGATAGTTTCTTTGTTATGCCTTTACAACCAGCCTCTCCTGATTTTCCTTGTTTACTTAATTAATACTAACTTCCATAGACTACTTTACAAAGCAGATTGAAGAAATTATTCTTAAGCATGTGTAATGTGAACAAGTAATCTTCTTTATTGAAACAAACATATTTTCTCTATTTGGTTTTCCAAATGAGATTATTTCTGATAATAGAGAAACATTCATATATCAAAATTTGACCCTGTTCCTTAATAAACTTGGAGTGAAAATTTTCACTTCTTCAACTTATTACCCTCAAGGAAATGTGCATGTTGATTCAATGAATAAAAATATGATTAAAATTCTCAAGAGGATCATTAATGGCAAACCCTTCGAGTGACACCTTAATGAATTATTCCTTATGTGAATATCTTATGACCACTAAGACGAGTACATGTCATACTCTTTTTCATTTATTATATGGAAAAGAATCCATCTTGCCTATTGAACTTGAACTTACCTCTCTCATACTATCCTTTTAGGCTAAAGATATGATTTCTACAGATGTTCCTCAAAGACTACATTCTTTGTTGGACTTAGAAGAATAGAGGAGCTATGTGATCGACAATCGAAAGAAAAGGTATCAAACCATTAAAAATATTTTGAAAAAAAGGCTAAATCAACTACTTTTGTTGTTGATGAAAACATGTCTCTATGGGATTTTCCACATTCATACAAAAGTAAACATTCAAATATTCAGAAGTTATAGTTAGGCCCTTACATAATCACCTTTGTAGTTGGAAATAATCCTTATTTACTCAAAGAAAAAGATGTTTAGCTATTTTCCTATACTAATAATGGTTCAATCTGCACTGTTTCTTATATATATTTGATTTTGGTTTGTATCGTGTTTTTGTTGTATGCATTTTTTTTTCTCCTTTTGATTTACTTGATTTTGATTTTTGAAGATTTAGTCATGCAACTGGATCACTAAAGTTACATTAATATCCATTGATTTGAAGGAATTTTCTTAAATTTTACTTAAATCATTGTAATATCCCTCTCTTGTGCACACTACGCAAACTTGTTCTTTGAGGACACTTGCTTGCAAGTGATCCGGATTATTATACTATTAGCTTTTTATTATGATTATGAGGCCTTATAGATTGATGACATGTTATTTTGCTGTATTGACAAAGACAGGTGCTATTGACTCGGTTTTCCTGAGTGTGCAGGATTGTTGACCTCGAGGATGCATAGGCATCGATGAAACCCCTTGAACTCTAGATCGAGTTGAGGAGTGGACTATTGGGGTTTGATTGTTGTATATATGACATTTGTGCATCTGATTAGATGATATGATTATGGATATTATTCTGACATGATTCATTGATGATGCAGGATGATGATAGCTTGCCGACCAGATTCACATGTGGAGTAGAGGGTTTACACATGATAACCAGAGACATTGAGGGAGAGGTGTGGATAGAAACCCTGCCACAACTTACTAGCACTCTCGTCGTGGCTCGAACTGTAGGTTAATGATTACCTAGTTCGAGAAGTCCCACGATGTCGTGAGGGCCAACTACGACAATCGTTCACAATAACTCTAAGGGACACGCAATAAGGCAGGGGCCTTATTCCTTAGAGGCCCTTAGTCTCCCACAAGATCACCTGGAGGAGTATTGACTCTAGGGGTTTTTGATGTCTACCAAGTTAGTCAAGAGGCGAGTGGCACCCTTGGAGCACGTAGTGCGTCCTGAAGGGCACGTCATGCAAGAA